>QRDG01000063.1:736726-912271 GCA_012064385.1 Puccinellia tenuiflora | reverse complement strand
CAACTCCTCAAAAGCACGGTCAGCTTCTTCATCCCATAGGAATTTATCTGACTTCTTCAGGAGTCGGTAGAGAGGACCCGCCTTCTCCCCGAGTCTTGAAATAAACCTGCTTAGAGCTGCCACACATCCAGTGAGCTTTTGAACGTCCTTCAGACAAGTCGGCTTCTGCAAGTTATGGATAGCCTTGATTTTCTCTGGATTTTACTCAATGCCTCTCTCTGAAACGATGAAGCCTAGGAGTTTGCCAGCAGGGACTCCAAAACACACTTGGTCGGGTTGAGCTTCATCTTGTACTTGCGTAGGTTCTCAAACGTTTCTGTCAGGTCTGCTATCAGAGAGTCGTCTTTCTGAGACTTGACAACTACATCATCCACATAAGCATGAATATTCCTTCCAATCTGTTTTTTGAAACAATTCTGGATACATCTCTGATATGTAGCTCCTGCATTCTTGAGTCCAAAGGGCATTGTTGTGTAACAAAATGCTCCAAAGGGCGTAATGAAGGACGTCTTCAGCTCATCCTCTATGTTGAGTCTGATCTGATGGTACCCTGAATATGCATCCAAGAAACAAAGCAATTCTGACCCCGCTGTGGAGTCGATGATCTGGTCGATACGAGGGTAATGCGAACGGGTCCTTAGGGCAATGCTTGTTTAGGCCCGTAAAGTCGATGCACATACGCAACTCTCCTGTCTTCTTTGGCACTAACACTGGATTGGCCACCCACTCTGGGTGAAAGACTTCCTTGATGAACTCGGCTGCGAGGAGCCGAGCCACCTCTTCTCCTATGGCTTTCCTCCTGTCATCATGGAACTTGCGCAGACCCTGCTTAACTGGTCTTGCATTAGGATTAACATGTAAGCTGTGCTCGGCGAGTTCTCTCGGGACTCCTGGCATGTCAGATGGCTTCCATGCAAAGACGTCCCGGTTCTTACGGATGAACTCTACGAGCGCGCTTTCCTATTTATCAGAGAGGTGTGCCCCAATGGTGAACTGCTTGGAAGAGTCATCAGGGGTAAAGTCGACTTGCTTTGTGTCCTGAGCTGACTTGAATTTCATCTTCTCCTCTGTGACCGGCTTCTTAAGGACCGGTTGTCCTCCAGGTCCACGTTTGCCTTGTAAAATTTCAGCTCCTCTTGAGCACAAGCTGTCTCAGCCATAGCTGCATCATCTAACTCGCACTCCAATGCCATCTGTCTGCTGCCATTAACTGTAATGACTCCTACTGGACCTGGCATCTTGAGCTTCAAGTACACATAACATGGTCTGGCCATAAACTTAAAGTATGCAGGTCGACCAAAGAGAGCGTGGTATGGACTCTTAAGATCCACTACCTCAAAAGGCATAATCTCTGAACGAAATTCTCCACTGTGCCAAAGCGACCTCGAGGTAAATCTTACCAATGGGCTTGGCCGACTTCCCTGGTACTATCCCATGGAACACTGTCTCTGTTGGAATTAGTTGTCTATCTTGCAGCTGCATCCTCTTGAATGTGTCATAATATAAGATGTTGATACTGCTTCCACCATCCATAAGCACTTTGTTCAATGTATAGCCCCCAACTTGAGGTGCTACTACCAAGGCTAGCTGTCCTGCCTCGTCGACTCTTGGAGGATGATCTGCCCGACTCCATGTGATGGTTTGCTCTGACCACCTGAGCCACTGTGGAAGGGCCGGCTCTACTGCATTAACTGCTCTAACTTTCAACTTCTTGGAACGTTTGGACGTACTGGTTGTGAAGACATGGTAGCTGCCACGACTCGGGTTTTGCTGCCGAGTTGTGACATATTACTGACCATTGCCATCATTGAGCTGCTTCGGGTTCTGCTGGAACCCGCCCTACTGGTTACCTCCTCCTTGAGGTTGGTTTGGATTATTGCCGGCTCCTCCACCGTTATTGCCGGGTCCTCCGGCTCCATTGTTTCCTCTATAACCACCATTGTTGTTACCTCCTCCTGGCCCTTGGAACCTGGCGCGCTGCAGATCTACGCACTGCCCCAAGTATGACCGCATCTACCGTTCTTGGCGTGTTTAGGGCATGGAATTCTTAAGACCTCCTCTGTGCTTGGAGTACGGCCTTGGTATCCACCAGAATTATTGTCCTTGCGTCTGACTCCAGTGTTTGTGTTGGCCACTAGGTCAGAGTTGTCTCCATACGGCCTCTTGCCACCACCTTGATTCTGGTTCTGATTCTGGCCATTGCCACCTTGTCCTTTGGTCCCTTCCTCCTGATCCTTTGTTTTGTCTGTGGCAGCGTGCTTATTAGCACCTGCCATGATCTCACCAATCGTAAGGGGAATACCTTGATTCAGGCTCTCCTTCATACGACCTAGCTTCCAACTCAAGGGGTTGTAACTGCAATTTCTCTCCATCGCCATTAGCACTGAAACTGGTGGGAGTCCTTGTGAGGAGTTAATGATCTCTGAGACGCGCTTCATCCAGTGCCTTGCTGACTCGCCCTTCCTCTGGACACACCGCTCCAGGTCCTCAATGGTGCTGAGCTTTTTGCATGTGCCCTGGAAGTTCTGAATAAAAGCCGCCTTCAATTGCTCCCAAGAGTTGATTGACCTAGGAGGCAAGTTGCGCATCCAAACCTTGGCTGCTCCCTCCATCATAAGATACATGAACTTGGCACACAGATTTCCTGTGGCATTGCGAATACTCATCGCCATCTCGTATGTACCCAACCAAGAGGTCGGGTCCATGTTGGGCTCATAATTTGGAACCTTGCGCGGCTCCTTGAAACTGCTGGGGAAGGACTCGGACCTGATGGCATCAGACAAACACTCTGGTCCTGTTAATGCTGGGGAAGCACCAGGAGAAGTCACCTCCTCGTGCACCCGGGTTGGCTGAGGTGGGTTGGCAGCACCCACTAACGCTCTGTCCCTCTCTGCCTCCCGAGCTCTTGCTGCTTCTCTTTCTCGTCGTTGCCTTGCTTCATCAACCACTAGCTGAGCCTGTGAAGCAGTTGGCATGTTTGCACGATTCCTCACTAGCTCACGACGCCTTGCACTTGTAGAGTTGGCCGGGTTGGACTCACCGTGTGTAACGCCCCGACCTCGGAATTATACGGTGAGGCTATGTAGTTGGCACAACCATCAAGGTATAATACAAAGATCGAGACTTGTGGAACAGAACTGGCACAAAGCATGACTCTACGACACAAAACATATAGCAACTCATATAACGAGAAGAATACAAATATTACACAGCAAAAGGATCACAGATCCAACAAGTCATCAAGCGGAAGCGGGTAGTGTTGTCTAACAACAAGAAGCAAAATATATGGCCTAAGAGGCCTACAATAAACATCACCCAAGCCAGCTTGTTCCACGGTCCCAAGCTGCCACCTGGGAACCCCAGACTAGTAGTCGACGTCAACGAAGAACCCACCTAGTTGCTCGGTGTCGTCCTCCTCTGAAATACAAAATCATAGAGGCAGCAAAGAGAGACTGAGTACGATGTACTCACAAGATTAGTAGGGCGATATAGGCCCAATGACTGACGGGGGCTCTAAAGCTTTATATGTATTTCCTTTGCATAAAGCTAACTTTCATAAACCGAACATAAAAGACACATGGCTTTCGTCTAATCAGAGTATTTTTATAAAGGGGGTAAGAGAGTAACATTATCATCTTCGGTTCTCGGCGAACCTACTTACAACCATCACCACTCATCTCACACAAGGCACTCCCTCGACTCCCCCTCGAGGAAATGAACCTTTATCTCAGTTGATTATGCAACCTCTAGCTGCCATATCAATTAGGTTAAAAAAATTATCTATGGTCTCGTATATCCGTTCCCAAGTCGTCCATAACCGCGGACACGGCTTTTCGAAAAGATTAAACCCTGCAGGGGTGTACTATTTGAAGTCGCCAGGTTCCAAGGGAATCCCAGCTCCTTATCCATTGGTACCGTCCGGCTCACCTAGTTGGCCCTCTTCCGGGGAAGGCCGGCAAGCGGGCGCGGTTAGACCTTTACATTGCATGAGGCTTACTCAAGGACCATCCGTGTGCGGAAGGACAGGTTAAGCGCTCCCAGCGCCCTGCCCCGCGGCCACATCCTAAACACCACCATCCTCGTTCCTTTTTCCACCCACACAACTCACGCGCAAATGGAAAGCTCGAACTAGAGGACCCTTGACAAGCCCCTCACAAATTATTCGGTCGGTAAGGCGCCCATACACCCACCAATGGCAGCTTGCTCGATCTTGGTTCTAGAGACAAGAACTCGCTCCTAGGGGCTAGAGTGAGGCAAAACACCATCCGCGATGGAAACTCACCCGAACCGTCTTAGCATTTTAATTAAGCATCACCATTATCCACCGTGCCCGAATCATTCCATCAACATAAACAATTATGGAATTAATAACGGACATAAAGCATTTATATAAGCATTGCTAAGCATAACTAAGCATATGAATACAACAATTCTATCTTTATCTCGGCCAACACTTCAACCCTAGGTTTCATAGGTAGGGATACATGTGATTGGCTCGGGGAAGAACATGCATTCATACGATATTCTAATATTTACCAAAAAGACATTTGAATCGCATGCAAATAATATGGTGGATAAAATAATTTGATAAAAATCATAGGATGCTAGATGCCAAGAAGGTTAGGTTATCTCTTGCCTTGCTGCCCGGTCGTGAAGTACTGCTCGTCGGGGTAGTTAGAGAGACCCTCGACTCCGGAATCTATCGATACCCAAACGAAAAACAAAGCACACATAAATCACACGAACACAAGATGCAATGCTCAATCACATGATGACATGTCCAATTGATGCAAAGATACCATCCTATATATTAAAAACAAAATTAAATGGGGAGCCAAATAATTAGTGCAATTATTTGGAACCAACCCCATATTTATATTAGTGACCACAATTCTTTATAAATTATCAAATTAGTAGAGAAGTGGCTCAATTATGCATGAACATGACATGAATAGATAGGTTTCGTTCTTCCGATCAATTCGGTAATTTATTTGTAATTTTCGGAGCACCGATGAATAAATAGCAAATTAATTAAATAATTGAATTTAATTAATTTAAACAATTTATGAATAACATCAAATAAAAGTTTGTGATCATGGTGTGATAAGTGCATGGGTTGATAGCATTTGACAAGTTGACCACTTTGATATTTATTTCATAAATTTTGGACAAATATTGAATAAGTTATGGATTTCTCAAATTAGGCATTATTTAACCTATTTTGGGAATTCTTAAATAACCAAAAGAAAATAATTCCAAAAGAAGGTTACAATGATCCCAAAGGGTAGAGTTTGTTTTACCGAACATTGTGAAATTTGATTCGTCGAATTTGAAGCATTTTTCAATTAATTATCGATTATCAAACACCGCTTAAAAATTAAAAAGGGAAACCCTATTCCTCAAACAGGCCGGCCAGGCCGGTGCAGGCCGGCCATTATGTCCGGGGCACAGCCCGAGAGGCCCCGGCCACCGGGCCGGCCCATATGGCCGGGCAGGGACCCGAGAGGCCCCGGCCTCGTGGCCGGTCAGGCCGGGGGCCAGGCCGGGCGCGCGCGGTTGCAGTGGACGCACGCGTGCTGACGCTGCTGACGCAGCGTACGCCGCCGGCGACCAAATACGGGCGGAGGGAGAGGGAAATCGGGAGCGCGGGAGAGGTTAAAATGGGGCGATGCTCACCCTGGCGTGGTGGTGCTCGCGACGAAGCAGGGGTGGCCGAAATTAGCGGCGAGGAGCTCGGGGGAGAGAGGAAAAGCGGCGGCCAGAGGCGGACGAAGTCGAGGATGCCCGCGTCGATGTTGGGCCTCCCGGGTCGATTCCTCCGGTGGGGAGGAAGAGGAGGTCAAGGCGGACGTGTTGGCGGCGTCTGTTCGTCCCGGGACACTCCAACAACGGCGAATCGGGAGCTCGATGACCACGGCCGTAGAGAGGAAACTCTGGGGATGAACCGTGACTCGATCCGGGAAAATTAGGGGAGGAAAAGGATCGGGGGTGAGAGGAGGAGCAGGTGAGCGGCATGGGCAGCGTCCTCATCGTCCACGGGCCACGGTGGCGTGCGGCATGGCGCCAGTGCCATGGAGCACAGTGAGGAAGGTGAGACAGGGAAAAAGAGATTCGCAAAAAGGTCCCTGGACAATTTGAAACCAAAACAAACAGGTCCCCAGAGCAACTTTGACAATTTATTTGGGGCACAAGGAAACTTTCTAAAATCCCAGAAAAATTCATGAAGTCTTTAATTACCTTGTAGAACCACCACAAAAATTGGTGAGGTCAAATAAATTAGTTTGCCCAACATTTGTTCATATCTTTTAGTTAGGGTAATTTGGAGCAAAAACCAAAATGCATTTAATTGGAGCATTTATACAAACCCAAAAATATTGAAATTATTCATGGAGACCCTAGCAATAATACTGGAGTTTCCCATGGTTTAGTTTGAAATTTTGGAGAGCCTAACTTGGTTCCAAAAGTGTAGTTTGAAATAAGCCAAATTGAATTCTCATATATATTTCCCGATTGACAAAACTTGGAATTTGAGAATTGAGGATAAGAGGCAAAAATATGGAACTTCCAAAACAAGTTGAGAGTCCAAGGATGGTTGGTTGAAAAGTTGAGTAAACATTTGGTTGGAGGTTTTGGAAGGTTGGCTTCCCATTACAATTGATTTCCAAAACAAGGTGCATTTGTTAGAAATGACAAGTTCACATGCATGCCATGATGCAAAGGATGCAAAGCAAAAGTGGAAAAATTCTTCGTATTTTTTTCGTTACCAAGTTAGGGCTGTTACAATTCTACCCCCCTTACAGGAATCTCGTCCCGAGATTCTAGGCTTGAGTGAAGAAGGTGGGGTATTCCTGACGAAGACTAGTTTCTCACTCCCATGTTGCTTCTTCCTCGGAATGGTTGGACCATTGAACTTTGAGGAACTTGATGGACTTGTTGCGGGTTTTCCTCTCCGCTTCATCCAAGATACGGATAGGATGCTCGTGATAGGTCAAATCCTCTTGAATGTCCAATGCCTCATGGTCAACCCCACGGATTGGATCCTTGAAGCACCGGCGGAGTTGGGAAACATGGAACACATCATGAACATCCGGGAAGTTGGAGGGTAACTCAAGTTTATAGGAGAGATCTCCTCGCTTGGCTAGGATGGTGAAAGGGCCAACATAGCGAGGTGCCAATTTGCCCTTGATTCCGAAGCGACGAACGCCACGGAGAGGAGAGACTCGAAGGTAAGCCTTGTCACCAATTTCATAGTGGACCTCCTGATGATGCTTGTCATAATAGCTTTTCTGACGGGATTGAGAAGCTTTGAGGTTTTCTCGAATGACACGGACTTTCTCTTCGGCTTCATTGATCACATCCGGACCGAAGAGTGACCTCTCCCCGGTTTCAGACCAATTGAGAGGAGTCCGGCATTTTCTCCCATAAAGGACCTCGAAAGGAGCCATTTGCAGACTGGCTTGATAGCTATTGTTGTAGGAGAACTCGGCGAGAGGGAGGTACTTTTCCCAACTCTTACCGAAGGAGATGACACAAGCCCGAAGCATGTCCTCAAGGACTTGATTCACCCTTTCCGTTTGACCGTCAGTTTGAGGGTGGTAAGCAGTGCTTAGGTTCACACGAGTTCCTAAAGCACTTTGGAAACTCTGCCAGAATTTGGATACAAATAGGCTTCCTCTGTCCGATATGATGCTCATAGGGACACCATGGAGAGGAAAGATCCGTGCAAGGTACAACTCGGCTAGTTGCTTAGCCGTTATATCCTCGCGAACCGGGAGGAAGTGGGCGACCTTGGATAGACGATCAATGACTACCCAAATGGCATCATTACCCCTTTGTGATCTTGGAAATCCGGTAATGAAATCCATACCAATTTCATCCCATTTCCATTCAGGAATGGCTATGGGGCGAAGAGTACCAGTCGGCCTTTGATGTTCAGCCTTCACTCGGCGGCAAACGTCGCATTCGGCAACATACTCGGCGATCTCGCGCTTCATGCAAGACCACCAAAACTGAGGACGCAGGTCTTGATACATTTTGGTGCTACCCGGGTGAATAGAGATAGGTGACTCATGAGCTTCAGAAAGGATCAACTCCCTCACATTTCCACTCTTGGGCACCACTAGACGGTCACCGAAATAGACAACACCCTTGTCATCCACCGAGAAACAATTGGCCTTCCCATTTTCCATTTTCTCTTTGATCTCAAGGATTTCCTCATCATTTTGCTGAGCAGCCTTGATATTATCCTTGAGAGTGGATTTGATCTCGAGGTTAGCTAGAAAACCGGAAGGAACAATCTCCAGATTCAACCTAGCAAATTCCTCGTGGAGAGCCGGTTGTGCTTTTTCAACCATCACGGTATTGCAATAGGCCTTGCGGCTCAGAGCATCCGCCACGACATTTGCCTTGCCGGGCTGATAATTGAGAGTCACATCATAGTCCTTTATCAATTCCAGCCATCTCCTCTGCCTCAAGTTCAGATCAGGCTGGGTGAATAGATATTTCAGACTTTGGTGGTCGGAGTAGATCTCGCAACGGTTGCCCAAGAGGTAGGGCCTCCATTGCTTCAGAGCATGCACCACGGCGGCAAGCTCCAAATCATGAGTTGGATAATTTTGCTCATGTGGCTTGAGTTGACGGGAAGCATAGGCGACCACATGGCCCTCTTGCATCAAGACACAGCCCAAGCCTTGGAGTGATGCATCACAATAGACGACAAAGTCCTTGGCGGTATCGGGAAGGACAAGTACCGGGGTGGTGGTGAGCTTGACCTTGAGGGTTTGGAAACTCTCTTCAGCCTTGTCTGACCACACAAATGGCTTGCCTTTCTTGAGGAGTTCAGTCAATGCCTTTGCTATTTTGGAGAAGCCCTCAATAAATCGACGGTAATAACCCGCCAATCCAAGGAAGCTTCGGATATCTTTGACGGATTTGGGAGTTGGCCAATCCAGGATTGCCTGAATCTTGTCGGGTATCACCGCTACTCCGGCAGCTGACACCACATGACCGAGAAAGATGAGCTCCTTCAGCCAAAACTCACATTTAGAGAACTTGGCATATAGACGGTGATCTCGAAGCTTGGTCAGGACAAGTCAAAGATGTTCAGCATGTTCATCTTCTGTCTTGGAGTACACAAGGATGTCATCGATGTAGATGATGACGAACTTGTCGAGGTACTCGTGGAAGATGGAGTTCATTAGCCTCATGAATGTAGCCAGAGCATTAGTGAGGCTGAAAGACATGACGGTATACTCATATAGCCCATAGCGAGTGGTGAAGGCCGTCTTCGGAATATCCTCCTTCCGGATTTTAATCTGGTGGTAGCCTGACCTCAGATCCATCTTGGAGAATACCGCTGCTCCAGCTAGTTGATCGAACAAGTCGGTTATTCGAGGAATTGGATACTTGTTCTTGATGGTCACCGCATTAAGAGGGCGGTAGTCAACGACCAGTCGAGGAACATTTGTATCCCTCTTCTTGACAAAGATGACCGGGCAGCCCCAAGGTGAGCTAATCGGTCGGATGAATTCTTTTTCCAGTAGCTCATCCAATTGCTTCTTCAACTCAGCTAGCTCTTCCGTTGGCATACGGTAGGGCGTTTTGGAAACTGGGGCGGTTCCCGGAACCAACTCAATCACAAACTCCACGCTGCGATCGGGTGGCATGCCGGGCAATTCCTCCGAAAAAACATCGGGGAAATCACACACCACCTCCACTTCATGCATTTCAGGCGGGGTGACACCTTCCATGAAAAACAGACTGATCTCCGGGGAAAAAGGGGTAACCGCAGATGGAGCTGCGGAAGAAGGGGACCAATAGCGCACTTCCCCATAATACGAATGGATCACTGAGATAGTCTTGGCAACACAGTCCAGGTTGGCCTGATACTTGACTAACCAGTCCATGCCCAGAATAACATCCAGACCCTCTGACTTCAGGGCTATCAACTGAAATGGAAAAGGGGTGGAGCCTATGGAAACCTGCACTTCAGGAGTGATCCATTTGGTTTGCCATCGAGAACCAGGTGTTTTAACCACTAGCGGGGGATCCATCATCACAAACAGTATTTGATGGTTGTGTGCATATGATATGGATATGAACGAATGCGAAGCTCCAGAGTCAAATAACACTGAAGCTGGATAGGTATTGATTCGAAGCGTACCCATGAGAACTCCGGAGTCCTCCTCAACGCCTTCAGCTGAGACGTGGTTCAGGCGACCACGGCTGACGGTGGTAGCCTTGGCGGCTGGGGTAGAGGGGGCTGGTGCAGGTGCCGAGGTAGCCGGTGCCTTCTGGGGACACTCCCTGGAGTAGTGCCCCGGCTGGCCACAAGCGAAGCACGTGACCCCCGGTGGGGCAGGCAGTCGAGGGCGAAAACCGCCTCCAGCCGCACCCAAGGTCGAAGTAGCTGGGCGAGGCGGAGGTGGTAGGTACCCGGTGGGCTTCGGCGCGAAGGGCGCCTTTGGCACGGCGCTGAAAGGCACGAAGACCTTGCGCTTCTTGCCCTCCGAGGAGGAGCTCTGGTGGTCGGTGGAAACTGGCCTCTTAGAAGCCTCTAGCTCCTTCCTACCTTGCTCCATGGTGAGAGCCTGGTTGTAGAGCTCTTGGTAGGAGGTGAACTTGAAGGGTAGGAGCTCGTATCGAAGGCGAGGTGCGAGCCCCTTGCGGAAGAGATATTGCTTGTCCTCATCATTCGTCACGTCCCGAGGGGAGTAACAGGAGAGGTGGTTGAACTCCCGTCCATAAGACTGGACGTCCATGCGTCCCTGGGTTAGGTCCAGGAACTCCCGCCTCTTGAGCTCGAGGATGGGCTTGGGGATGTACGCCGCACGGAAGGCGGTGCGGAACTCCTCCCATGTGACAACATGGCCCGCGGCGACCATTGCCACGTGGCTCTCCCACCAAGAGCCGGCGGCGCCTTCCAACAGGTAGGTGGCGAAGTTGACATGTTCTGCCGCCGGAACGTGAAGAGCGGCAAACTTGCGCTCGATAGCCCGAAGCCAATCATCCGCATCAAGCGGCTCCTTAGCTTCAGAGAATGTAGGAGGTTGGGACCGCAAGAACTGGTTGAGGGTGGTGCAGTCCGTGTTCCTCCTGGCCCCTTGCTGGACCAGCTGCTCGAGCAACCGCTCATTGCGCAGACGGTTTTGTTCAATTGCCATCATAACCTCTGCCATCGAAGGGGGCGGTGGAGGATCAGGGCTGCTATGTTCCCCACGACGGGTAGGAGCCATTCTGAAGAATTGGAACAATGTCAAGTTAGTAACCGATTCTGACAGATAGGATAGATCAAAGGTTGCTCCTAGATATAGATATTTAAGAAGCAATAAACACGAAAGATAGATTTAGGCAACCTCGGTGACATCAAGTCATCGAGGCGATATCAAACGGATATAACGGACTCGAGGCATACTGGACGGTAAGAACCCAAACCCCGAGAACCTAAACATCGACACCAAGCATAAAACAAATAGAGGTAAGAAACAGAGTAGATCGAGTTGGATGAGAAGTAAAAAGAATCCTAAGAAGGTTTTCACAACTCATTTTTAGGTCAAAATAGTTTTCACTAGACTCGACATCGACCAGAAGAAAGGGTTTCCTACAGGCAGTCCTGCTCTGATACCAACTTGTAACGCCCCGACCTCGGAATTATACGGTGAGGCTATGTAGTTGGCACAACCATCAAGGTATAATACAAAGATCGAGACTTGTGGAACAGAACTGGCACAAAGCATGACTCTACGACACAAAACATATAGCAACTCATATAACGAGAAGAATACAAATATTACACAGCAAAAGGATCACAGATCCAACAAGTCATCAAGCGGAAGCGGGTAGTGTTGTCTAACAACAAGAAGCAAATATATGGCCTAAGAGGCCTACAATAAACATCACCCAAGCCAGCTTGTTCCACGGTCCCAAGCTGCCACCTGGGAACCCCAGACTAGTAGTCGACGTCAACGAAGAACCCACCTAGTTGCTCGGTGTCGTCCTCCTCTGAAATACAAAATCATAGAGGCAGCAAAGAGAGACTGAGTACGATGTACTCACAAGTTTAGTAGGGCGATATAGGCCCAATGACTGACGGGGGCTCTAAAGCTTTATATGTATTTCCTTTGCATAAAGCTAACTTTCATAAACCGAAACATAAAAGACACATGGCTTTCGTCTAATCAGAGTATTTTTATAAAGGGGGTAAGAGAGTAACATTATCATCTTCGGTTCTCGGCGAACCTACTTACAACCATCCCCACTCATCTCACACAAGGCACTCCCTCGACTCCCCCTCGAGGAAATGAACCTTTATCTCAGTTGATTATGCAACCTCTAGCTGCCATATCAATTAGGTTAAAAATTATCTATGGTCTCGTATATCCGTTCCCAAGTCGTCCATAACCGCGGACACGGCTTTTCGAAAAGATTAAACCCTGCAGGGGTGTACTATTTGAAGTCGCCAGGTTCCAAGGGAATCCCAGCTCCTTATCCATTGGTACCGTCCGGCTCACCTAGTTGGCCCTCTTCCGGGGAAGGCCGGCAAGCGGGCGCGGTTAGACCTTTACATTGCATGAGGCTTACTCAAGGACCATCTGTGTGCGGAAGGACAGGTTAAGCGCTCCCAGCGCCCTGCCCCGCGGCCACATCCTAAACACCACCATCCTCGTTCCTTTTTCCACCCACACAACTCACGCGCAAATGGAAAGCTCGAACTAGAGGACCCTTGACAAGCCCCTCACAAATTATTCGGTCGGTAAGGCGCCCATACACCCACCAATGGCAGCTTGCTCGATCTTGGTTCTAGAGACAAGAACTCGCTCCTAGGGGCTAGAGTGAGGCAAAACACCATCCGCGATGGCAACTCACCCGAACCGTCTTAGCATTTTAATTAAGCATCACCATTATCCACCGTGCCCGAATCATTCCATCAACATAAACAATTATGGAATTAATAACGGACATAAAGCATTTATATAAGCATTGCTAAGCATAGCTAAGCATATGAATACAACAATTCTATCTTTAACTCGGCCAACACTTCAACCCTAGGTTTCATAGGTAGGGATACATGTGATTGGCTCGGGGAAGAACATGCATTCATAGGATATTCTAATATTTACCAAAAAGACATTTGAATCGCATGCAAATAATATGGTGGATAAAATAATTTGATAAAAATCATAGGATGCTAGATGCCAAGAAGGTTAGGTTATCTCTTGCCTTGCTGCCCGGTCGTGAAGTACTGCTCGTCGGGGTAGTTAGAGAGACCCTCGACTCCGGAATCTATCGATACCCAAAGAAAAACAAAGCACACATAAATCACACGAACACAAGATGCAATGCTCAATCACATGATGACATGTCCAATTGATGCAAAGATACCATCCTATATATTAAAAACAAAATTAAATGGGGAGCCAAATAATTAGTGCAATTATTTGGAACCAACCCCATATTTATCTTAGTGACCACAATTCTTTATAAATTATCAAATTATTAGAGAAGTGGCTCAATTATGCATGAACATGACATGAATGGATAGGTTTCGTTCTTCCGATCATTTCGGTAATTTATTTGTAATTTTCGGAGCACCGATGAATAAATAGCAAATTAATTAAATAATTGAATTTAATTAATTTAAACAATTTATGAATAACATCAAATAAAAGTTTGTGATCATGGTGTGATAAGTGCATGGGTTGATAGCATTTGACAAGTTGACCACTTTGATATTTATTTCATAAATTTTGGACAAATATTGAATAAGTTATGGATTTCTCAAATTAGGCATTATTTAACCTATTTTGGGAATTCTTAAATAACCAAAAGAAAATAATTCCAAAAGAAGGTTACAATGATCCCAAAGGGTAGAGTTTGTTTTACCGAACATTGTGAAATTTGATTCGTCGAATTTGAAGCATTTTTCAATTAATTATCGATTATCAAACACCGCTTAAAAATTAAGAAGGGAAACCCTATTCCTCAAACAGGCCGGCCAGGCCGGTGCAGGCCGGCCATTATGTCCGGGCCACAGCCCGAGAGGCCCCGGCCACCGGGCCGGCCCATATGGCCGGGCAGGGACCCGAGAGGCCCCGGCCTCGTGGCCGGTCAGGCCGGGGGCCAGGCCGGGCGCGCGCGGTTGCAGTGGACGCACGCGTGCTGACGCTGCTGACGCAGCGTACGCCGCCGGCGACCAAATACGGGCGGAGGGAGAGGGAAATCGGGAGCGCGGGAGAGGTTAAAACGGGGCGATGCTCACCCTGGCGTGTTGGTGCTCGCGACGAAGCAGGGGTGGCCGAAATCAGCGGCGAGGAGCTCGGGGGAGAGAGGAAAAGCGGCGGCCAGAGGCGGACGAAGTCGAGGATGCCCGCGTCGATGTTGGGCGCCCGCGTCGATGTTGGGCCTCCCGGCTCGATTCCTCCGGTGGGGAGGAAGAGGAGGTCAAGGCGGACGTGTTGGCGGCGTCTGTTCATCCCGGGACACTCCAACGACGGCGAATCGGGAGCTCGATGACCACGGCCGTAGAGAGGAAACTCTGGGGATGAACCGTGACTCGATCCGGGAAAATTAGGGGAGGAAAAGGATCGGGTGTGAGAGGAGGAGCAGGTGAGCGGCATGGGCAGCGTCCTCATCGTCCACGGGCCACGGTGGCGTGCGGCATGGCGCCAGTGCCATGGAGCACAGTGAGGAAGGTGAGAGAGGGAAAAAGAGATTCGCAAAAAGGTCCCTGGACAATTTGAAACCAAAACAAACAGGTCCCCAGAGCAACTTTGACAATTTATTTGGGGCACAAGGAAACTTTCTAAAATCCCAGAAAAATTCATGAAGTCTTTAATTACCTTGTAGAACCACCACAAAAATTGGTGAGGTCAAATAAATTAGTTTGCCCAACATTTGTTCATATCTTTTAGTTAGGGTAATTTGGAGCAAAAACCAAAATGCATTTAATTGGAGCATTTATACAAACCCAAAAATATTGAAATTATTCATGGAGACCCTAGCAATAATACTGGAGCTTCCCATGGTTTTAGTTTGAAATTTTGGAGAGCCTAACTTGGTTCCAAAAGTGTAGTTTGAAATAAGCCAAATTGAATTCTCATATATATTTCCCGATTGACAAAACTTGGAATTTGAGAATTGAGGATAAGAGGCAAAAATATGGAACTTCCAAAACAAGTTGAGAGTCCAAGGATGGTTGGTTGACAAGTTGAGTAAACATTTGGTTGGAGGTTTTGGGAAGGTTGGCTTCCCATTACAATTGATTTCCAAAACAAGGTGCATTTGTTAGAAATGACAAGTTCACATGCATGCCATGATGCAAAGGATGCAAAGCAAAAGTGGAAAAATTCTTCGTATTTTTTTCGTTACCAAGTTAGGGCTGTTACACCGTGCCGACTCCTCGTACCTGAGTTAAAGGGTGTTGAATGTAGCCTACTTGCATCTGGAAAAGTTGGATACAAAGCTTGCTGAGTTAAAGCTGTCTTCAGTAGCTCGATAGCCTCACGAGTCTCCTGTCCTGCTGGTCCCTCTGGTACCACGATATTCTCCAATCTCAGAGTCGCCGCATGAACGTTGTCCATAGGATTAGAGTAATGTCCCTCTGGAGTATGAAATATGTTAGGCTGAGACCCTAAGCCACCAGATGCTCCTCCTCCGACTCCTCCTTCAGGCGGTGGTCCGTTGGTACGGCTGCCTCCCGGTCCTTCTGGGGGTGGTGGTGGTGGTGGTGGTGCTCCTCCGGCTCCTCCTGCGGCGCCTCCTGCTGCCGCTGAGCCTCCTAGTCCGGCTCCTCTGCCTGGACCATTAGGTGTGGTGAATAGATTGGTTGGATTGATGTGGACTTCATCATGCAAGCGACTCCTAGCTCTGCGGTGTTGAATTGAAGTAAGCTCCTCGCGGCGCCTCCGCACAACTTGAGCTTCATCCTGGACTCGGGCCTGCTCTTCGGCCAATCTACGATTTGCTTCTGTGATATCAGCTAGTTGCCTCTCCAACGCAGTACGAGCATTGGTTAACTCAGCCGCCCTCTCTGCGGCGTTACTTGCATTAATTTCCTTTGTCAACAGAGTCGGATCAAACTGATTCCCAGTGTTTCCAGACATGTAGACTCCCACAACACGAGCGCGTACTGGCGACTCCTCATAATCCTCTTCCTCTATCCCATACCCAAGCCGATCTTCAAACAAGGGTAGGATGGACTCTGAATCTGCATCATAATCTGAATCTGACTCTTGCAGCATCTCTGGTTCCTCAGCTTGGGGTTCCTCAAACTCGGCGATGATGCCGACCTCTGAAGTTCCGACCGACTCCTCGCCGTCGGATTCGACGACAACGGTTGGCTCTGATACTGACTCCGCCGAGTTCACGCGAAGACCCGACGCGCAAACCATCCCAACGAACACGTTGATTCCTCCAAAGACAAGCTGGTAGCCTTCGTCGACTTTGTTCATCTCCGAAGTCCAGCCTGAGTCATCGATCTCGGTCTCTTCGTGCTCATCCGTGTAGACCCACCCGATGGCGAGTTTCTCCATAGCCCGACGAGCAGCTCCAATGATCTCGACTCCTTTCGTCACCGTAGGCCCCACGGTGGGCGCCAACTGTCGTGGGGTTATCACGGCAAGTTCTTCCTCAGGGAAGATGAGTTCTGGGGCCATTGGTGATCGAAGTACGTGGGAACGGTTAATCTCGCCGGGGAACAAGGATTTACCCAGGTTTGGCCCCTCTGATTAGAGGTAAAGACCTACTTCCTGCTTCTATGTTATTGCTCTTGATTAGATCTCGATTACAAGGACCCGGCTCCTACAACTCAGGAGCCGGCGACTTCTCTCTGGTGGCTAGGGTTTCTCTCTACTGGTTGAAGCTTAGCTTACTACGATCCAGGACCCCCCTTATAAAGGTGGCGGGTCCCTGGACTTACAATCTGTGTCGAGTTCTACTCATACACGGAGTCCTACTCTAGGCTTTGTCCTTCCAAACTAGAACTCCGGGTTGTACTTGGACTCCATCTTTGGACGTGTCCCCTTCTCCACACGGGCCTTGGTCGACTTGTCTCCAGCCCAGCCCATGTGACTTGTCTCGTGACTCGGCGTTGGCCTTCTTGGTCTTGGCGGGTCTACTTTCCGGGTCCATGGGCCTACCTATAAAGTATCCCCCCATCAATAATAATTCCATGACAAAAGTGTTTAAGAATCAACACAAAGGAAGATGTAAGAATTAGCAAAAAGCTTCAACTTGCAACGGCTTATCTTATAGATAAAGTCAATATAAAGATTCATGTTTAACCTCGATAATGTAATATGCTCAACATTACCCAGGGTCAATGCTAGATGTTTGCTTTTGTGGAGATAGAAGGAAAAAGGGAAAACTGACTCAACATTAAAAGTAAAAGAAAGGCCCTTCGCAGAGAGAAGCAGGGATTAGTCATGTGCTAGAGCTTTTTGGTTTTTAAAACAGAAGTAAAATGATTTTGAGGCATGCATGCTTTCGTCAATGACTTCACAACAGAGAAACTATCTAGTCCCTCATGACAAGCAAGGTTTTTTAGACTTGTGAGAGCAACTGGTTCTTAGAAGAGCGAGTACGCTCCTCTTTCTCCTTAGTTTCACCACTGTCCAATGTTTGGGATGATTTCTCAGATTTGCATTGCGCGGAGGATAATTGGTGAGTTATATTTATATTTTGCTTAAGCTGCTCTCGGGTTGATTCAAGTGAAGACGTAATCCATCGACACCGGGTGAAAGGGGGGAAATGACCTCGCTTGTCACAAGTTATATCTAGCTCTCCACTGCTCCCTCATGAGCTTAAAAACAGAGGCACAAAGAAGGAGTATTTTGAATTTTTAAAGGTAGCACATGACAAATTTACTTGGAATGGTAGGAAATACCATGCATAGGTAGATATGGTGGACTCAGCTGGCAAGAAAGTTTGGCTTTGGGGATTGGATGCATGAGTGAACCATACACTCAGTACGAATTTTTAGGCTTAGCAAAAAGGTATTTGAAGCAAACATCTATCAATAACCGGTAACAGAACAACATAAGACATCTACCGGTCATAACCATAAAAACTCTACACCGTCTCCCTTGTTGACCAAACAATTCTTTTGATGGAAAGATTAGCACTATGAATTAACAACTGTGAAAAACCACACAATTTCAAGCTTTTAACCATATTTCTTTACTAATCAATTCCACTCAAATAACCAGCAAGTTTAAGCATTCAACTTAACATCTCAAAACAATTGATAAGCATCAAGTATCCACACCATGATCTACAAAACTATGCAGGCTTTTCAATTTATTCTATCATCACACAAATAGCATTTTGTCGTATTGACAATTCAAGGAATTTTTGAACAACAACTCTCCAACAAATATAAGTGAAGAACAAGAGAATTTAACTTAACAACTAGCAGCTCTAAACAAGATAAAAGCTAAAAGCGAGAGCTTACTAGAAAACAGATAGTAGCTAATAATACTCAAAAAGATATAAGCGAAGCAAATGAGTATTCAAATGAAAAAGCGGAGCGTGTCTCTCTCCCACACAAATAAAGCTAGGATCCAACAAAGATATGACCAGCAAACAAACAAACAAAACTGAAAGTAAAAAGACGCTCCAAGCATAGCACATAATATGTAAAGTGATAAAAACGAAGTTCAACGAAGACGACCTTATGATAGTCGATGAAGATGAGGGGATGCCTTGGGCATCCCCAAGATTTGACTCTTGATAGTTCTTGATATTCAGAGGGGGTTCCATGGGGGCATCCCCAAGCTTGAGCTCTGATCCATCCTCGATTTCTTCATATTCCTCTCCTTTGGAACTTAAAAACTCCCTTCACACAAAACTTCTCATAATTTGATTAGAGGGTTAGTGCTCATAAATTAAAATGCACATATGTTCAACTCATGACAAATTGCAAACAAACTTCATTGGGAATTAGCTACTGTTTACTAAGCCTCAATATGGCACTCTACCCCTAGAGTATCACATATGACGATGGTAAAGAGACAAATGCAAAATAAAAGCAGAATCTGTCAAAATCTGAATAGTCTGTAAAGATCGAATTTTTCGAGGAACTTCTGCAGCTCAAATCAAAAAACTTAAAACTAACGAAAGATAGATAAATGCATTAGGCTTGCTGTAAAAAATTATCAGAAAAATATATAATTCTTACGATTTTAGGATTTTCGTGCAACAGACGCACAGAATCTGTTTTTGGACAGCAACTTTCAATGCATTAGAGGCTAAACTTGGCACAAAAAACCAAAAGAAAAAGATACAATAAAATTGCTACAGAGGCAACAACTTCATGACTCAAGAAAAATAAAAAACAAACTGAAAGCAAAAGATGGGTTGTCTCCCAACAAGCGCTTTTCTTTTAAGCCTTTTAGCTAGGCATGATAATTTTAATGATGCTCTCATAAGAATAAGAGTTGGAACGCAAAAGAGAGCATCATGAAGCAAATATCAAACACATTTAAGTCTAACTCTCTTCCTATGCATAGGCATCTTGTAAGAAAATAAATCATTAGAGCATAAAGCATTAAGCATAGGAAGGCAAAGCAGGTGCAACATTAAAACATTCAACATAAAGAGGGGAAACTTCATAAGATGAAAATTTATATAACCACAATTCCCTCTCTCATAATAACTTCAGTAGAATCATTAGAAAACTCAATAACATAACCATCACATAAAGCATTTTTCTCATGATTCACATGCATAAAAGTATTATTACTCTCCACATAAGCAAAATCCTTCTCATTAATAATAGTGGGAGTAAAACTATCATAGCCATCATTGTAATCATCATAAATAGGAGGCATATCATAATCATAATAAAAAAATCCTCAATAGTATGTGGACTGAAAAGATCACATTCATCATTATAATCATCATATATTGGAGGCAAAGTATCATCAAAGCAAATTTTCTCCTCAAAGCTTGGGGGACTAAAAAGATCATATTCATCAAAACCGGCATCCCCAAGCTTGCAATTTTCCATAGCATTAGCAACAATGGCATTCAAAGAAATCATACTAATAACATTGCTACTAGCATGATTGTTATGCAAATAAAGTTCCATAGGTTTTTTAATTTTCTCTTCAAAAGCATCATGACCAACTTCAAGGTAAATTTTATAAAGCTCTCTCATTTTTTTGTTGTTTTCCATTAAGCCTAACTAGTGAAATAAAAACAAGAAACAAAAAGATTTAATTGCAAGATCTAAAGAAGATACCTTCAAGCGCTCACCTCCCCGGCAACGGCGCCAGAAATTAGCTTCGTTGCCGGAGTGTGAGTGCCGTTTACCTTACCTCCCCGGCAACGGTGCCAGAAATTAGCTTGATGTCTACTACATGCTTCTATTCTTGTAGACTTGTTGGGCCTCCAAGCGCAGAGGTTTGTAGGACAGCGGCAAATTTCCCTTAAGTGAGTAACCCAAGGTTTATCGAATCCACGGGAGGTAGAGGTCAAAGATATCCCTCTCAAGCAACCCTGCAATTAAGATACAAGAAGTCTCTTGTGTCCCCAACACACCTAATACAATTGTCAGTTGTATAGGTGCACTAGTTCGGCGAAGAGATGGTAAAATGCAAGTGATATGGATGGTAAAAGGTGATTTTGTAATTCTGTAATAAAAAATGGTAGCAAGCAAACAAGTGACAAAAGTGACTAAAAACGGTGTATCAATGCTTGGAAACAAGGCCTAGACTTCATACTTTCACTAGTGACTACTCTCTCAACATCATTAACATAATTAAACACATAATAGTTCCACAAAAACACATGCATGGTAGATGTTACTCGGAGATCATATTTTCATGGATCAAATAGGATGAGAATTGCGTAGGGCTACGAAAAGCACACCTTAAAGTTCGTATTCCACATCTATGGACACTTCATGCTGTCACTATCCGCATCCAAAGATAGTACTAACAAAAACCACAACATATTTCTTGAATAGTCTCTTTCTTCAATAACACAAGCATCAAGAAACCTCATGATCTATTCAATCCAACAATAATAAAGAACAAACTCATGATGAAGATCCTTCCAATCTATTATCTATAGAGTCACACACGGCACCCACACTGTCACCGAGATACCGTGATCACAACGGTGACTCCGGAAATTGTACTAAATAACATCACTTGAGCAAAATCATATCCATTACACATAGGGAAACTTTATGTATTCAACTATACTAACAAAGCTCATGATCACAACGAAGATCACATCATGGGAGAGAGAGATAACCACATAGCTACTTGAATAAACCTCAGCCCCGGTGAGGGACTACTCCCTCCTCATCGCGGGAAGCAGCGGTGTTTATGGAGATGGCTCCGGCGGTCGATCCCTGTCCCGGCAGGGTGCCGAAACAGGATCAATCTGACCCCGAACTAGGGTTTTTGGTGACGGCGCGTCGGGGTCGAGTTTCTGGAAAATAATGGCCGCCTCCACGTTTTTAGGTTTTTAGGGATTTTATAGGCGTCGGAGGGGGCCGAGGGGACGCCCCAGGAGCAGGGGCGGGTCCCACCCGTGGGTCCAGGTGGGGCCGCGGCAGCAGGCCGCCCCTGCCCTGTGGGTGGCCCCCCAGGCTGCCCTTTGGTGTCCTGGTGCCTTCCGTCGAGTAAAAATTCCTCGTAAATTTCCGTCCAATTCCGAGAATATTTCCAGAAGTAAATTTCTGAAACAAAAAGACAGCAAAACAGGGAACTGGCACTGGGCATCTTGTCAATAGGTTAGTCTGACAAAATGCATAAAAAATGATATAAATGACAGTAAAAACATGTGACAATATCACAAAACTAGCATGGATCACTCAAAATTATAGATACGTTTGAGACGTATCAGCAACCTGTATTACTAGGGGGCCAAAGGTATATAGTACATCTGAATTGAGATACAAGAATAGTAAACCAACTCCAATACGGACTCCTAGTCCTATACTAATACCAATACTCCTTAGCATGGAGAAGGTTCCTAATAAAGGAAGTATCAGTTAACTCATCTGATGGGTAATGCTTTGCTTTTAGTAACCTTGCACATAGACTGTCATGGAAAGCAATGAGCCTCCAAGCATGAGGAGAGACTATTAAATAAAGGGGATCATAAACCCATTCCACCCTATGCCTTTCTTCTTGTTGGTTTTTCCCAACTCATCCAATGCATTCTCCTTTTCATTCTCATCACCCCACTGAAAATCTCTTATCAATTTCATGAGAGCTTCACAAAGCCCCTCAAGAAACTTGAAAACACTCATAAAATATGTAGGAATGGCGTGTACACTGATTATATCAACACATCGATCCTTGGCACCACTCGAGGAATATTTTTCAGCATATTAAGAGAAGCGCTTTTAAAGTTTCTCTTTGACTGACTGGAAAATTTCTTCTTCCATGTGTCCTTCTGGAATAGGAAGACCAATATATTTCTCGTCGAAGCCCACTATTTTAATATCCAAAATGGAAGCCACCACCCGAACCTATGCAACCGTACATTTATTTCCTAGTAAAAGGGAGCATTTTCTAGGACTAAGGAGCTGCCCCGTGGCCAGTTCATATTTACTCAAAATACTTTTAACTTTATTTGATTGGTATGCATTGGCCTAAAAAGGCTGAATACTATCATCATCAAAAAAAAAAATTTGAAATACCTAGGCAGCACACCTTTAGCTATTTAATTTGTCCACATCAACTTCTTATCGTAAACGTCTAGACAACCCATCTGCTACAAACAAGAGCAGATATGGAGAAAGGGGTCTCCCTGCATAGACGTCTAATTGGAGTGAATTTCATGAAAATCATGCCATTAAAATGATAGAATACGTGACCGTTCTAACACAAGTCATGTCCCCATTGTTTTGCAAAACCCAATTTCTGGGGAGTTTCTTTTAAGTACTTCTAGTCCACCCTATCTGATACGCCTTGGCTAGATCCAACTTGTATCCACAAATATTTGTTACAACTTCAATAGTCTGGGTTCCACTCAATGTAACTATAACCAAATATTTTTTCACGTGTCAAGAACGTATAGCTTGAATAGTAGGTTGTAGCTGTAGCGTGACTTGAAAGCGACCAGACACCCACGTATAGAGCAACAGCTAGCACTAGTCGAGGCACGCAGCCTAGCTGCATGCGAACCGAAGGAAAAGTCATCGCAACACATAGGGTGGGCCCCTCCCAGCATGCAACCCTTCCTCCCGAATGAAAAGTGGAAAACCCACCTGATACAATGCAATTAATGTGTGAAAGCGACGTGTGCTCGTGGATTTATTTCTAAACGTCCGATGAACTTTAACGGACGGTTCGGGAGGGGACCTACCGGGGGATTTTTTTGGGCCGACCTACGCCTAGCGCGTCCCATAGAATAAGGGAATATCTAGTTTTAGAACGGTCGGAACTTTGTCTAAAGGCGTAGAACGTGCTCTTTGCCTTAGTAGAACATGTTTTACGAAACATAACCTTTATTATCACAATTGATATATGGAGTGATAAGAATTGAAGTATAGTTTGCGAGTGCTAGTTTCAAACCTTCCAGGCATGCAGTCGCTTCTCCCAGAAGCGTTGATTGGCAATGACTAATAACATCCCAAGCTGAAAGGAGAAAGTTTCCACTATGGTCACAGTAACCACTCCCCAAGCACATTTCTTCTCTTCACTTAAATTATTTGCGTCAATATTGCACTTAATCCATACACCAGGACTCCAGGAGGATTCTCCAAGATTTCACCATGTTGTGTCACCCAGGGAGGGCCATGTCCCTTATATTTGCACATTCGTCTAGTTTTCCTTTTCCTTTTCCTTTTTCTTTTCCTTTTCTATCTACTATATATAAGCTTTCCACTCTTCTGATTCTCTGCAAAGTTGCTAAATAATTTTGTAGAAATTCTATAGGTAGTGTATTAGATTTCCAAATAGTGTTCCACAAACCTCTATCTCCATTCAGTACTCCAGTTGAATTTGGTTGACTACTGTTTCATATATCAAGAGCCAAATTGTAAGCACTCCGTACGGTAAACATACCATGTTTTTTCTAGTCTAAGTCATTAAATTCTCTTCCTCAAATCGTGGGAGACGAATTTTGAGGATTTCATCAGTATCATGTTGCATAAAAGTTCCTCTAACCATGTATTCCTTCCAAGATCGATCATCTCGGTTATAAGCTTTTGTACCCATCTAACTCTCGATTTTGGTAATTTGCAGTGACTTTAATGTCTCCCTGGTTATCCAATTATCTCTCCAAATCCTTACTTTATTTCCATTTTTGATGCATCAGAGTTTACCATTAGTTTTCGGAAACTCAAGCCCATGCATAATACCTTGCTAGTACTGTGAGTTGGGATTGAAAATCGATGGGGAGGAATCCATCGTCGGAAGAGGAAAAAATTGAGAGAGCACGAGTTGCGCATGCGATAGAAATCCTAACCAGACTCTAATACCATGTTAGAGAATATGCAACTTGTATTACTAGGGGGCCAAAGGCCACAATATATAGTACATCTGAATTAAGATACAAGAATAGTAAACCAACTCCAATACGGACTCCTAGTCCTATACTAATACCAATACTCCTTAGCATGGAGAAGGTTGGAAGTATCAGTTAACTCATCTGATGGGTAATTCTTTGCTTTTAGTAACCTTGCACATAGACTGTCACGGAAAGCAATGAGCCTCCAAGCATGAGGAGAGACTATTAAATAAAGGGGATCATAAACCCATTCCACCCTATGCCTTTCTTCTTGTTGGTTTTTCCCAACTCATCCAATGCATTCTCCTTTTCATTCTCATCACCCCACTGAAAATCTCTTATCAATTTCATGAGAGCTTCACAAAGCCCCTCAAGAAACTTGAAAACACTCATAAAATATGTAGGAATGGCGTGTACACTGATTATATCAACACATCGATCCTTGGCACCACTCGAGGAATATTTTTCAGCATATTAAGAGAAGCGCTTTTAAAGTTTCTCTTTGAGTGACCGAAAAATTTCTTCTTCCATGTGTCCTTCTGGAATAGGAAGACCATTATATTTCTCGTCGAAGCCCACTATTTTAATATCCAAAATGGAAGCCGCCACCCGAACCTATGCAACCATACATTTATTTCCTAGTAAAAGGGAGCATTTTCTAGGACTAAGGAGCTGCCCCGTGGCCAGTTCATATTTACTCAAAATACTTTTAACTTTATTTGATTGGTATGCATTGGCCTAAAAAGGCTGAATACTATCATCATCAAATTTTTTTTTGAAATACCTGGGCAGCACACCTTTAGCTATTTAATTTGTCCACATCAACTTCTTATCGTAGACGTCTAGACAACCCTCTGCTATAAACAAGAGCAGATATGGAGAAAGGGGTCTCCCTGCGTAGACGTCTAATTGGAGTGAATTTCACGAAAATCATGCCATTAAAACGATAGAATACGTGACCGTTCTAACACAAGTCATGTCCCCATTGTTTTGCAAAACCCAATTTCTGGGGAGTTTCTTCTAAGTACTTCTAGTCCACCCTATCTGGTACGCCTTGGCTAGATCCAACTTGTATCCGCAAAATTTTCCTTTCCTATCACCACTTTTGTGTAAAAAAATTAAAGCACTCGAAATATATAATTGCATTATCAGTAGTTGATCTCCCTGGTATGAAGGCACTCTGATTTGGGGTGATGATTTTTTGAAGCAACGTCCTAAGCCTACCTATTTACTACCATTTGGAAACTCTATTATAAATAACATTACATAGTCTTGTACGTCTAAAATCCCTTAGGCAGAACAGAATTTTTTTCTGGCATGAGCACTATTACCGTGTCATTTATTCCTTCTAGCATAATCCATGAAAAGAAGTCTTTCACTGCAGCGGTAATATTTTTTTAAACCCATCAATGGCGTTGATTTTTTTTTGCAGGAAAACCAACCTTGCTTGGCAACTTTAGGGGTCTTATTTGAAAAAAGAGCATTACCAATCTACTCATTTGTAAAATATGTGCACAACCATTCATCCATTTCATGGGAAATTTGAACTTGCAGATTCTCTGTCATAATATCAGGTTGTACTTGTTGATCCGCTGTATATAATTCCTGTTGTATATAATTCCTTAAAAAGCTAGTAGCCATTTCTTCCATTTGTTCTTTATTTTCATTCATGTTGCCATTAGTTTTTTTCTACTTTTAATTTTATTTTATTTTATTTTGCCCTCCAAGTGGTTTCTCAGTGAAAGAACTTTGGGTTACGGTCTCCCTCTTTTAGCCAATTTATTTTTGAACAATGTCTCCTCTAAAGTTCTTATTGCTCCAGCAAACTATCCAACTCCCTTTCTATACTTCTCTTTTCCTCGTGATTACGTGGCATGAGCCTACAGTTTATATTTTCTAGTCTTTTTGTTAACTTCGCAATACGAGTTGAGACAGTGCCAACTATCTTCTTGCTCCAAGTTTGCAAGCAATCCATAACATTCGACAAATTAGATGCTAGAGCGTTTAGGTCCCATGGTCGAATATGTCTGTCTCGTCTAGGTCCCATGGTCGAATATGTCTGTCCCGTCCCAGGCCAGCTCGATTTCTTCAGCTGGATATTCTTCTCGTTCCCAACATGCCTCATACCTCCGAGTACGACATAGAGTGGCGAAGGACGGTCCAAAATTTCGGTATGGCGAAGTCAGAAACAAATATTACTGTTTAGTTACAATCATTTTGGCGTGAGGGACGGACGGGGGGGGGGGGGGGGGGGGCAATCGCCCCCATCCCACATGGTAAGCTGTAAAAATAATATATATTTTTATGAATATGTAAGTTTCAATTGGCTAAAGTAGTTAAATTTTTTGACGGGAATTATTGTGTATTTAACTAATAAAATATCATCAAGGTTCACTCTAGAAAAAAATCCGAGGTGGTTTAAAGCACAAATTAATTATATGTCAATAAGTTAGACTGAACTCTCCTTCCAAATTTTTAAATAACATTCATGGTCAATTAGTTGGATTGATTTCTTGCACATCTCGTTATTTTATTGGTTGCAACAAAGGAAACTCTTTTGACATTTTACCAAATTAGTCATTCGAATGTATTATTAAATGAAAGACAAGAATCAAAAAGAAAATAAAAAATATTCAAGAAAAGAGAAGTTCCGACGAATTCTGAAAATAGTTCTTTTAAGCGGAGGTCAAAATCGGTGTTAATATAGTCTATAGCAATAGGTGGTGTCCACACCGTAAAATAATCATGAATAGCCAAATGTGTTCCTCTTCTTGAGTTTCCCATTTTTGTTATCATTTCATCAAACTTAGAATTATTATGTCATTTTTTGCACAAATTGACATTTTAGAAGAGAACTGTCAGTCATCATTTTTCTAGTTTAGTAAACATGTGAGCTCACTTGTTGTGAAAAACATTGACTGAACTAACACAATTAAAATTTTAGATCAATAAAATATACAACTTCAAATTATTGTAAAACATAATTAAAGATGATTGCGACTTCCCCATAAGATGGCCAAAATACTCTCAAGTCCTACTTAAATACCCCCACCTGGAACATTGTTTAGAGTTCGATTTTGTTAGATTGAGATTTAGTTATTGCGAAAAGAAAGAGTTAATTTCTGATTAGACTAGACCTGCTCCCTCTTTTCACTTCGGAATCGGCTTTGACTAAAACAAACATAGCTTTCTCATATGGAGTCTGTTTTTCCTGTACGACAACTCAAATTGTTCCCAAAGAACACATGCATCTGAATATTTTTGTCAAACGTCAAGGTAGAGCGGCTGTCGTACCTTGCCTTACTGGGAGCTCCGCCCGTGATGACACATACACATAATGTTCTTACAACAGTGTTCTGATCAAAGGTGATATAGGACAATGATCCGATCAATAAGTGGTCAGGTGACTTACGTAGCTCTTTGCGATTTGCGATGATGATCTGATTTCGGTGGAACAAGCTCTTTCCCCCAGTGGTAGAGGGATCACTCTTAGGAGATCACTTTCCCCTCAATGCATGGCACAATGGCAACAGCTAGCAGCTGACATCCTCTCTCTCATTTTCCTGGAGGGCCAGGACGAGATCTCGTGGGATCTTGATACATCTGGCCAATACTCAGTAGCTTATATGTACAAGAAACTATCGCAAGGGGCGACAGTTCTATATCACAAAGATACTTGGGATACTAGAATCCCCCTCAAAATTAAAATGTTCACTTGGCAGCTCACGCTTGCCCGCCTGCCATCGAGTTTTCAGGTAGAGAAAAGATATGGCCCCTCCACGGGTCACTGCAGGGTCTGCGGAGTCCTTGAATCCGCGACACATATTTTCTTTGAATGTTCCATGGCAAAATCCGGTTGGAGTGTAGTTCGCCAGCTACTTGGGTGTAGTTCCACGCTATTCTACAGGGCCAATTTCCCACAGTTCCACGCTATCCTACAGGGCTTCCCTGGCCAGCCCCGCCGAATGTTCTTGATTATTTTCGATGTGCTATGCTGGTCTTTGTGACTAATTAGGAACAAGCTTGCTATAGAATCTAAAGATTTTAGACACCCTACTGATCTCATTTTCAAAATGCATATCCTTCTGCACCTATGGTCTACACTAGCCAAGAAGCGCGACAAGGCAAGCATTTCCTCCCTGGCCAATAGACTAAGAAGCTTGTTCGTCTCACTTTCACCAAGTAGTGAGTAGAGGGTGTGCTTGTCTAGCCACCTGCCGGATCTGTTTGGGGAACCGCCCCTCTATGCGTACGTTTTATCTCGGCTAAGCTGTATGGCTCAGCGTGTGTAAACTCTGGTTGTGAACCTATGTGCTTTATTAATTTAAAACAGGATAGAAAATGCATTTTATCTAGAAAAAAAACTCACGCAGCTTTGAGGGCATATCTCCGACCAGGCCGGTAAAACAACAATCCGATCCAACTGGACCTTCACATTTCTTCATCCCACTAGTAGAAAATGAGGCTTTGGGAAGGGGGCTGGAGAGCCATTAGTCCCGGTTGGAACACCACCCGGGACCAATGCCAGGCATTGGTCCCGGTTCGACCTGCCACAGTGCCGTGGGCCAATAGTCCCGGTTGGGCTGGGGGCATTAGTCCCGCTTCGGGCTACCAACCGGGACTAAAACTCCGGCAGAGCATTAGTCCCGGTTGGTAGACCGAACCGGGACTAATAGTCCCGTGCCTATAAAGCCAGCAGCCAGCTTCTACTCCTCTATTTTTTCTGCTAGGAGGTGTGAGAGGTGGGTGCTAGTTGTTTTCCTTTGCTATGCACTAGAGGTGTTCGATGAAATGCCCGAGCCACATTTCAGTTCACACAAAATGATATGAGGTGCCCGAGCCACCCTTAGGCTTTGTCCTCTCTCTTTCCTCCGATCGATCAAGGTTAATTAGCAACCTAGCTTTGTCTTTTAATTTCATCTGTAATTGATACAAATTTTGCATGTGTCGATATACGGTGGTCATTTCAGTATTGAACATGTATTTTAATTGTATTTGATAAACTTAATTATATGATATGCAGATGGATGCCCGGCGGCGATGGATGTACGGCGATCGACGCAGTTCCGATTTTCTTGCAGGCTTGCATAAATTTATCCATGTGACTGAGACAAACAAAGAGGATGGTTTTATGCCTTGTCCATGTGTGGACTGTCGAAATGTTAAGGAGCACTCTTCCTCGAAAACCCTTCAAGGCCACATGCTTCGGAGAGGTTTCATGCCCAGCTATAATTGTTGGACCAAGCACGGAGAAAGAGGGGTTATGATGGAAGACGATGAAGAAGAAAATGATGATGAGAACTATCGTATGTTCTCTGAAGAATACGGTGATACTGCGATGGAAGACAATGAAGAAGAAGGAGGTGAAGAACAACGGACGACAGATGAGCATGCTGATGGTCTTGGTCGGGTCATTTCCGATGTACAACGAGAATGCGATACAGAAAAGGAGAAGCTGAAGTTGGAGGCCATGCTAGAGGATCACAAAAAGTTGTTGTACCCAAATTGCGAAGATGGCAGCACAAAGCTCGGTACCACACTGGAATTGCTGAAATGGAAGGCAGAGACTGGTTTATCTGACAAGGGATGTGAAAAGTTACTGAAAATAATGAAGCTGAAGCTTCCAAAGGATAACGAACTGCCCGAGACTACGTACGAAGCAAAGAAGGCTATCTGCCCTCTAGGATTAGATGTGCAGAAGATACATGCATGCATCAATGACTGCATCCTTTTCCGCGGTGAGGAGTACGAGAATTTGGATGCATGTCTGGTATGCAATGCACTGCGATACAAAATCAGACAAGATGATCCTGGTGATGTTGAGGGCGATGACGAGCCCGTCAGGAAGAAGATTCCTGCTAAGGTTATGTGCTATGCTCCTATAATACCACGGTTGAAACGTCTGTTCAGAAACAAAGAGCATGCCAGGTTGTTGCGATGGCACAAAGAAGAGCGTAAGAAAGACGGGAAGTTGAGATACCCCTCCGATGGGTCTCAATGGAGAAAAATCGAGAGAGAGTTCCCGGACTTTGCAGGTGACGCAAGGAACTTATGGTTTGATCTAAGTACAGACGGTATGAATCCTTTTGGGGAGCAGAGCTGCAGTCACAGCACCTGGCCCGTGACTCTATATATCTACAACCTTCCTCCTTGGTTGTGCATGAAGCGGAAGTTAATTATGATGCCAGTTCTCATCCAAGGCCCGAAGCAACCCGACAACGACATTGATGTGTACTAAGGCCATTAGTTGATGAACTTTTGCAGTTGTGGGCCATACCAGGTGTATGTGTGTGGATGAGCACAAATAGATGGAATTTGACCTACGAGCGTTGCTGTTCGTAACCATCAATTATTGGCCTGCTCTTAGTAACATTTCAGGACAGTCAAACAAGGGATACAACACATGCACGCACTGTTTGTAATAATGGCTATATGCGAATACAAACCGTATGTTTTGACTATATGCACCGTCGGGATGTATGCATGGAATCTGAATGATTTGTATTCGGTCGATGAACTGAAGGATTTCTAGATAGAACAAAACACACGGTATCACCTGCATACAACCCTACTGTGTCTAGAGAGTGCCCGCATATCAAATGCACTGTAGGGCGTATGCAGGTGAAACCGTTTGATTTGTATTCGGTCGATGAACTGAATGATCAGAGCGCATTGCCGCTGCTTGGATCCAACCGAGGGGCATGGCTACCACTTCCACCACCACCACTCCCACCTCCTCGGCAATTCATCATTGTGTCACCCTAATCCAGTGGTTGGATTCAACCTACCCGAGGGCTTGTGTTTTCCAACAGCGTCGTTGGATTCAACACAATAATGCTAGGGAACATGCCAGCGGGTAGGCTAAATCCAGCCATTGGGTTCGGTGGCAAAGGTAGATGCTCGTTGTGTGCCGTTCGCTGCAGGGACATCGCTATTTATAGGCAATTAGAAGGTGTACCTGTGGATGAGGTGGGAGTGCAGATCCAATAGGTCACAAGCCCTCAAAAGAAACACACCCCTGATCCAACGGCTCGCAAGCGCTTGAAAGAAATACACGATCCGTGTGCTTCTCTAGTCCCGGTTGGTAACACGAACCGGTACTAAAGGCCCTGATCCAACAGCTCACAAGCGCTTGAAAGAAACACACGATCCGTGTGCTTCTGATCAAACGGCTCACAAGCGCTCTAAAGAAACACACGATCCGTGTGCTTCTGATCCAACGGCTCACAAGCGCTCTAAAGAAACACATGATCCGTGTGCTTCTAATCCAACGGCTCACAAGCGCTCTAAAGAAACACACGATCCGTGTGCTTCTTTAGTCCCGGTTGGTAACACGAACCGGTACTAAAGGCCCTGATCCAACAGCTCACAAGCGCTCGAAGGAAACACACGGTCCGTGTGCTTCCGATCCACTGTTGTCATTCTGTACCGTGTCCGGTCGATTACCTGAAGGATTTCTGTATACAGCCCAACGGTGGCTCGTGAGTGCCTGCATATCAAACGCACCGTTGGAGCTCAAATTTAAAGACTTTTCATGTTGAAAGTTTAGTGATATATTGAATTTAATAGATATAAATTAAATCAATAGATATAAATTATAATTCAATAGATATAAATTAAATAGATAGATAGATTAGATTTTTATCAACAATTTGATATATTATTTGTATTTTTCTGATAAACAGATCAAAAGATATTAAATTTATAAGTTTAACTAATGTCTTAATGAATTTATAGGTTTATTAAAAAATTTAAAACTTAATCTCAAACAAAGTTGGATTTGATATAAATATATAGATTATATTTTTTGAACAATTTGATATATTATTTGTATTTTTCTGATAAACAGATCAAAAGATATTAAATTTATAAGTTTAACTAATGTCTTAATGAATTTATAAGTTTATTACAATTTTTTAAACTTAATCTCAAACAAAGTTGAATTTGATATAAATATATAGATTATATTTTTTTGAACAATTTGATATATTATTTGTATTTTTCTGATAAACAGATTAAAAGATATTAAATTTATAAGTTTATTGCATTTTAAAACTCTTTATAAAAAATACCTTTAGTCCCGGTTGGAACCACCAACCGGACCTAAAGGTATTTTGGCGCGCGCCTTTTCGGTGCCGCCAAAAATTGTCTTTAGGTCCGGTTGGAGGCACCAACCGGGACTAAAGGGTTGGTCTTTAGTCCCGGTTGGTGCTGCCAACCGGACCTAAAGACCCTTTAGGTCCGGTTGGGGTGGTGAACCGGGACGAAAGCTATTTTTTTAACTGCTTCTTCTTCCTCCTCCCCCAAATCTCCTCATTCTTCTAAGGACCAGCGCGAGGAACAAAATCACGCCGTCAGGCTGCCAAATTCCCGCGCCGCCGTCCTGCTCCTCCGCCGCCTGCTCCTCCGCCCTCCTCTTCCTCCCCTTCGAGCCGTGCTTGCAGGGACGAACGGAGCCGGCCCAATCGAGCTCTTCTCTCCCGCCTCCGGCCGCCGTCGCCACGGACGGATTCGGCGCAATCCGACCTCCTCCGGCCTCCCTGAGCCCTCCATCGCCTTCAAGGTGAGCTCCTGGTCCTCCTGGACCCCTCTGCCCTCTCCCTCTCTCTCTGTACCTCGCCGTCGTCGCGATCCTCCGTCCGCCGCCATGGGTGGAGCTCGCCGTCACTACTCCGGCGACCCAAAAGGGGCGGCGCCGCCACCATATGGTTTGCCGTCGTCCGCCGCGTCCAACGCGCCCGTCCGCGCGTCCTCTCCCGCTCGGAATCGTCCAGCGTGTGCGCGCCTTGCGTGCTGCTTGCAGTGCTGACGTCATCATGATGTCAACCGATTTTGTTCAGACTTATTCTTTTGCAGAAATTCCAGAAATTTGTATAAACTTGTAAAATTCATAATTAAATATCTGTTTATCAGAAAAATATGAATAAAATACTAAAATTCTCAGAAAAATTAGATCTATCTATTTATTTCAAATTCATGCATGATTGAACAAGTTCAATTAAGAGTTGTCTAGATTCACCAAAATGCCACTTTATGTAATTATGGGGTTTTCCCCAAATATTATATTTGGACCTCATTTAAATTGGTTATCAGGTGTTAGGGTTTATTTTAAATCCATGTAACTTGTCATGTCATCATTCTTGTATGCGCATTGCACGATGCTATGTTGAATGCTTGTCGTTTCTGTTTTCCGGTGTTCTGTCCCTTCTCGGTAGAACGAGGGAAAGGTTGTAGGAATTTTGTATTAGCTTATATTGTATTATATTAGTCTCTTATATTTGTGTAAAAGAAATATTGTATCAATTTTGTATTAGCTTATATTGTATTTATTAGTCTCTTATATTTTATTAGAGAGGGAAATTGTATGAAACTTGTATCAATTTTGTATTAGCTTATATTGTATTATATTAGTCTCTTATATTGTATTAGTCCAACATTGTATGTTCAAGTGATATATATCACGACGACGCTTAGGAACAATGGGCGCAGCAACGCGCCTTTCCTTTTAGTACCATTTTGCAGCAACACGGCAGAGACGGCTCCGAAAATAACCTTCGCATTTTGCAGAAACCATGGATCCAGTCGATAGAGATGAAAATGACGAACATATCCTCGAGGATATGATCCGCGGCGACAATGTCGCAAGTCAATTCCTGAACGAGTCCGGTGAGGGGGATGAGTCTGTCAACAGAGGTGACGGCGGCCCCGACGCCTGGGAAGAGGCCATACTCGGTGAGGGGGAAGCCGACGAGGCAGAAGCCGGTGGCTCGGGTGCCACATTGATCAACACAAACTCCGCAGAGGTGCATATATATATTTATATTAATTAATTTAGCCTCCGTTGTCTATATACACATATTAACGGTCTTTCTTCTTTTAGCCCTCCGGATCGAGCAAGTCCACTGCGAGGACGAAACGAGGACCAACCATAAAGTTGGAGGACAATGTCCGGTACAGGATCGAGGTGGTCGCTGCAGACGGCGAACCCATTGCTCCAACAGATGTCAAACAGAAGTTTGTGAAGCAATGCGGCGTCATTGTTAGGGACTTCGTCCCGATCACCATCCAAGAATGGAATAAGCCAAAGGATCGTGATCTTACCTGGCTCGGCGACGAAGGCAAAAAACACATTTTTCAAAAGGTCATGCATAATTTCACCTTGCCGTGGCCAGAGGTGGATCCAGAGGAGGGGGAGCCATCTGAGGAGCAGATGGATAAACTTAAAAAAGAGCTAGTAGATAAAGTCAAGGTGTGGGCTCTTAAGAAGATGGCTGAGCTATTTAACAAATATAAGAAGAGATTGTACACCGACTATGTGTTGAAAGGAAAAACTCCAGATTTCGATCGAGGGTACGAGAAGATAAGAGACTATTGGGATGAATTTGTAGCGTACAAGAAATCGGAGCCAGCTCTGGCAAAGTCTGAAATAAATAAGGCAAATGCTGCTAAGAAGAAGTACCACCATAATATGGGGCCCGGTGGCTACGCCCGTTCCATGCCTAAGTGGGACAAAATGGAAAGGACCTGCTGGATCAAGGGATTGTACCAGAGCCTATTAGAGATGGATGGATCGAGCGGTCCCGAAACGGAAAGCAGAAAGATCAGTTCCCCAGCTCGGAACATAGAAAAAACAATCAGTTGCCCTGCTGAAAGTGGTCTCCAATACCGAGGCGGGGTCGAGCAGAGTACGGCCCGTTGTTCCGATCGACAACAAGTCTTGTACACCTAAGATTGTTGCCATGTTCGGAGAAGCAGCCGCTGCTCAGGGTTTGACTATTCATCAGTACTTAGACCGAATAGATTATCAGAAAGTTGCAGACTACACATACAAGCACGGGCGTCCTCTCGTCGAATCTGAGTTGGTCAAAGATCTACCAACAAAAATGCGAAGATTGCATAATTGGTACATGGCAGCCTCAAAGAGAGGGGGGATTGGCTCTACATTAAATATGATAACAAGGCTTTCGGGTCTGGAAATGGAGTGACAATGATTCAATTTTCTGAATTATTTCAGTTGTTCCAACAAAAAGCCCTCGACAAAGCTATCATTAGTGCCTATTGTTTGTAAGTATTATTTCTGTAATTAATTTTCTTGCTAGCTCACCTCGTTCATTGTATTTTATAATCTTACTCATCACTATATTAATTATGCAGAATGAAGATTCTCCAATGCAGAAGAGAACAAATCTATGACATTGGGTTCATTGACCCAAATGTCGTTCATGAAAAAGTTCTCGTTAAACATTAACAAGATACAGAGAATAACTTGGTAAATGCATTCTTGTTTAACGAAACCAAAAGAGAGATACTATTTCCATACAACTTCGAGTAAGTGTTACTGTCTTGTACACATTATTCTATTTCGCTTAATTTCTCGATGTTAAGTGTATAATTGATAACTTATGCATGCGCAGCTTCCACTTTATTCTGCTAATCATTGTGCTGGACAAAGGAACAGTACAAGCCATGGACTCGAGACGTCATCCCCTTGAGCACTGGGAGAGCATGCAGATATGCCTCCAGAGGTAATTTCAATCATTATGTCAGTATATCGATAGCAATTAATTAATATATAAGTCCTTTATTCATTTTCTTTGCCGGACAGGGCTTGGAAACGATTCACTACAGCCGCCAAGGATAGGGGTGCTTGGGCGGAGAAGCTTGACTTTAAAAGATTAGATGTAAGTACTACTAGCTATATCCGTGCATCATCTCTTTGATTCTAGTTTCAATACCATTACAATTCTTGATTTTTATTTTCATTGAACTTTGTTCCTGTAAAGTGCTTGGAGCAGCCAAAGGGGACAAATTTATGTGGATACTACGTCTGCGAGTTCATTCGTCAGACGTGTTGTGAGAAGGGCAGAATTTTAAAACAACTTGAAGTGAGTATGCAATATTCACAATTTTTATTTATTGCCATCAATTTTGTTTAGTTTCATTCATATATATATTGACCACTTTTTTAATTAGATCGAACGGTTGCGAGACGGCCTTCTACCAATGGATCATGTACGAGCAATCCAGGAAGAAATTGCCGGATTCATAGATGCAGAGGTCCTAAATAAGAATGGAGAATACTATACTGATTCTAATACATATGCGGAAAGTAGAAGATGATGTGTTTATATTACAAGGTGATCGAGTGTAAAAAATATGTGACGATGATCGTGTGTGTAATATATTTGTGACGATGATGTTTAATATATAGTGGTTCCCCATATTGATTCCACATTTTGGTATTTTAATTTCATTTTTTTTTACATAATCAAATAGGTCTTACTTTTCTGAACATTTTGGTATTTTATTCATATTTTTATGAATTACAGAATAATCATTATTGATTCTACAAAATTAAACCTTTTTCTGAAATTTGTGAAGAAAAAAATTCGGCCAATAGCCCCGGTTCGTATTACGAACCGGGACTAAAGCTCCTTGGCCCGACGGCAGCGGAGGGGCCACGTGACGCCGACATTAGTTCCGGTTGGAGTCCCAACCGGGACTAGCTTTAGTCCCAGATTGCTAGTCCCGGTTGGGGAACCGGGACTAAAGGCTCTCTCCAACCGGGACTATTGACCTTTTTTCTACTAGTCCGCTTTGCTTGTTTTCCAAGGTCCATGGTGCTCCATCGAACCCAAGATCATGAAGGTCACAGTATGAAAGAATCAAAGAATGTTCCTAAAATCTAACATTTGATTCTCATTTCTTTTCAAAAAATGTTCAGTGGAGGTTTTATAGTGGAAATAGCTCGTATTTCTGTCTCCTTTTAACCACGTAACACGCGACCTCTGTCTCCACATAATTGAATCTACATAACTCCGCGCTGCCGTCTCTAGCGTACCTAATAACTGTGTGATGTCAGCCTGTCAAACTTTGATCAATTAGACGTCCAGGATATGATAATTTTCTTTGAAAGATAAAATTACATAAATCTTTACCGGTGAGCAACAAAATCTGGTTAGTGACAACAGTATTATTGGGTACTTAAAGCAAGTTGTGTGATCAACGTCTATAACCAAGATAGCTACTCCAATCTACCAGATTCCTCAGATTTCAACACGCTGTGTGGGCACGACTGCACTTGTGCAGTAGAGTTTTCTCACGACTGAATGAATAGAAGAACTTCACCAAGAGAACAACATCGTACTCTGATAATGACACAAACATAATTAACCAATTCAACTTATATAATGGATCAGTTGCAAATCCAACTCAAGCCATTGAATGAAACAGAGGCAGAATTGAGCAGCAGATATGATGAATAGCTCTGTTCCTGTTCTTGACATACCAATCGACTCATCCTCCTGGTAATTCTAACAAAACTATATATACACATCATCTACCAAGAAAATCATTCGCTAGGCATTGTTCAGACTGTAGAATCTAACAGATAGCAGCAAGAGAAACACAGATCTTCTTACGGAGATCAAGAAGTAGAGATCTGTCAGGTCGCACGAACGGAACACAGATGGATCATGTCGTTGCCGCCGGAGTGCCGGCCGCATCCTGGCGTGCGCGGCCTACCAGTGCGGCGCAATCCTCCGCCATCTCCATCGCCTTCTTGAGGGCGTCGGCGGCTCGGAGGCGAGCGCCCTCGTCGTCGGTGATGTCGTCGTCCACGCCGGGGACAGGGAGACCCGGCGGCTTGTCCAGAAGGAGGTCGACCAGCAGCAGGCGGTCGCAGCACAGCTCCAGTGCGTCGTACGCCTCCCCCGCGCGCAGCCTGGCATCCTGGCCCGTGGCGCCGCCCAGCGCGGACTTGGCGAGGGCGAGGTCCATGGCCGCGCGCCCGAGCGCGTCCTGCGCGAGCTGGAAGATCCTGGCGCGCCCGCTGATCGCCGCGTGCACCGGTGCCGCCACCAGGTGCCCCTGCGCGTCGACGGCGACATGGCTGAAGCGGCCGTCCGCCTCCCCCACCGGCTCCGGGAACGGCGTTTGCCACACCTCCGCCGCCATCTCTTCTTCTCGCTCTGTCTCTCTCTGGACTCTCTTCCGGCGCGTGCGGGCTTAGTTTCTGAATGGAGTTAGATTCGCTTCGCGGGAATGATCTGAAGTAGCCTGGCCCTGCCAGCCTGGCTAGGTGGACCCCACGGCTGTAACCGATTATTCACCTCTCGCGCCGCCTATCTCAAGATTTACCTATGGGGATTCGCAAAAAAAAGTTTACCTATGGTAAATAAATTACGGAGTACCTCTTCTAAAACGCCAGCAACAGAGGAACACGGTGAATTCCCTCAAAATCCAAGAACCTAAGACGCCGTCACAGTAAATTCTATAACGTCGGCACGCGGCCGTAGACAATCAAACGGGGCGGAAGTACGCCCTAGAGCAGGTACAATAAGGTCCAATGAGCACGCTATACCATTTGTTGTATCACCAAAATTCAACATGGAAGAAAGAGAAATGAGGAGAGAGAGCGGAGCGGGGGGCTTCGTGAACCGTCTGCCTAGCACGAGGAAGAGCAGCTCGCATGCAGCCATGCAGCTAACTGTAGTCATTTTCCTCCCAATCTCATGTGTCCATTGACTGCAGCACTAATAATATTATAACCATCCTAATAGCTAATCCATAATACATGATTTGGTTTTATGATGGCTGCTGCTGACATGGCATGGTTATACAGCTGACAACCTACCGACGTGCTTGTGATAACACACTAGTTTATTTTTCGAAATAATAGCATATTTTCCACAGTCTCCAAAAGGCTCAATGAGAGTCTGGAGAGAAAAATAACCATATTCTGCAGCCCCATGTCCGGCCCCAAGTTTAGGGGGCAGCTCGGTGGCGCGGAAAAAACTTGGACACGGTCTCCGACAGTTAGGGCCCTCATCTCATGTCACATGAGGGCAGCTAATCGTGATCAATGGTGCGTAGGGAGGTCGTTCCATGATTAATGATGGCAGACACCCACTCCGCTCCCTGCAGGCACTGATGACACGTCGGCGTTGTGGTTTCTCCACATGTCGCATTCACGCACACTCGAAAACATTATGCCTTCCCCACATGTCACATTAACGATGGATACCGCTCCTTTGTCTGTCGCAACGGTATAAGAACCCCTCCCCGTGCCTTCTTCTGGCCAGACATCTTGTTCGTGCGGCCTCCATATCTCTCCTTCGTCCATGCTGACAACCTCACAAACACCATGTCACAGAACAACGAGGCCGATGATTCTGGCGGGGCGGTTCGAGGGTGAGAGTAGGCTCTTCCACAAGTACGACCCGCTTGTCCCACCAAACCATGGCTTGCTGAAGGGGTGGGTCATAAGCCATGCTGGCCTCACTGTGCCACCCATGAAAATCAAACCCCGAGCAGTTCTGCGCGGCCATCCTCGAGTGTCTAGACGACATGCCACTTGCGGAGAGGGGTCTTCCCGAGAAGGACGTTGAAAAGTTTGGCACTTGGCTCCAACACCTCACGTTAGAGAGGTAGAGAGAGACAACCTCCATCGCATGCAACGGTGCCGCCTCGAGGCACCCTAGCGGTCTTCCCAGCGATGACTGTAGCAACCATATGCCTAGGGCGCAGTAGAGCTGCTATGCAAACATTACCGCCAGCTAACCTGAGTGAGATTTATGAAATCCTTCATTAGATTGTCGTTGTGTATAATTAAAGATGGCACTAAAGACACATCAACGAGTCTTTCCTCTATCTTTGCCAATGCATATTCCTTCCCTACCAGCTCTAGGACCTCTGCTTATCCCTCCCTACGCACCCCCCTCTCTCTCTCCCACTCATCTCTCACCCTTTGTTGACTTCCACGTGGGTTTCGGTGTCTTTTTAATAAAACATGCAACATTGTATCATTTCATTTAAAAAAAAAGGAAAAAGGAATTGACCGGTTAATTATTGGCGAAACCAATCTAAAGACATGGAATATGACAACCTCGAGGGAACACATGGCCGAATTTACTACCAAGACAAACAACACACACTTCGTTGAAATGAGGAGGTTCCCACCAATGTTGTCGTCATCCCACCGCGAGCCAACGACCTCAACTATAATGAAGAACACACACCCAAGAAGGCGTTTCCATAGTGGCCTTGTGAAGCCCTTGTCGGCCCATGAAAAAAATCGACCGCGACCCCTGAGCCAACAACGGTTTTGGGTTTTTGAATGCTTCATGTTGTGCAATAGCCTTTGCCTTGTCTGGCTAGCGAGATGCGCCCAGAGGTGTAACCGATTATTCAACTTTCTCGCCGTGGAACCAAATTACTTGTGGTGAAAAACCTAAGATCGCCAAGTTTGATTGTGACTTGTATTCTCGTCCAGGTGCGAGAAATTTTCGGTCACAAGGGCATGGTGTGATCATTTGAAGGTCTTGTGACATGCCTCATCGGTAGGGGGTTTCCATACACACTGTTGGAAGAAATGAATGTATGAAGTTTTTTTTTTGAAAAGGAGGATAATCAGGGGGCTCTGCATCGATTGCTGCACACAACCATATATTTTAAAAATCCAGGAAAATCCAGCCATCGAAGCCGAATAAATCCGACTCAAAATAGGAAAAAACTTGGCGTATGCCTCAGGACAATGACTCCACCAGATTACCACGAATCATATGGTAAATAGTCCAAACGGACAAAAATACACAATTAGGTTAACCCTTCAAACAGGGATCATGCATGTGCGTCAATGATGACAAGTCCAACGGTAGGTCGATCTAAGGATTTTCATCTTCAAAGTTGAGCTTCGAGGCATCAAATTTAACAAGGGCACGACCCAAGCACGTGTCGACATCGCATGGTCGGTGAGGGATACCGCTTGAGGAGATACTAGAAGCCATGACGACCCATACCGCCTCAATTCTAGCCAATGTCGCACCAACTTTGATCTAGCGGAAACAAGGATAACATAACGCGCCTCTATAGGAGACACCGTGTGTACCACCTGCCAGCGACAAGTATAACTTGCTGGGTTCGCATGAGACACCATGTGTAACACCCGTTGACAATATGTTGACTTGATGCCTCCGCAAAAGAACGTCGTGTGTATCACTAGAAAGGTGAGAGAGTGTCTCATACTGCTGCCAGCCTCGGAAAGGTCATCACCATCTTGAGATCCAGCCATTCCACACATCCACAATGCCCACCACTGTCGAAGAACCAGGGCCGTCAACCTTATTACCAAACTGTTGTGCCAGCATCGGATCATCTGCTGCCACAACACGCCTTCCATAGGATGTGCTTGCAAAGCCATCACCTTGACCTCACAGCAGCACCAAATCCACAGCCGCTTGACCGTTAGCCGACTTCGCGCATCAACAACCACTGCGAACCCTGCTCCGTAGGCCTGTCGGCCCTAAGCACTTGGCCTCAGCGGCCTCGGCACAATCACCGAGCTAGTGACGGAGGCCGCCCACCGTCTTTGTCTACGCGTCACTAGCACAACCGCCGGGCACCCCGAATCACCGGTAAACGGGAGATCCGCGGCCGCCACGGGAGAGAAGGGCCCCACCGTTGCCGTCACGGCATGGGATTTACTCGGCAATAATCTTCGACAACGGCGAGGAGGGGCGAGAGGTGGCGAAGATTGATTCACTCCCAAGTTGCCTCGTGTGCAGCTTGGAAGGTCCAGTGCTGTGTTTGCTAATTGTACCAATGCTCGCCCTACCATTATTCTGGTTCTTTGATCAACCAATCGATTGTTGAAGAATGGAAGATTGGGCTGGTGATGTAAGACTGGACTTGGAAAGTATTGCTAGATAAACTGGTTTATTGGACAGAAGGATACTAGCATTGTAAGATAAGCCTGGACTAACTTCAACCAGCGCCATTGTAATCTATCCTTACAAAGGTAAGCCGTCAATGCAAGCATGAAGGTCTCAGATTATAAGTCCATCCATTGGTAAATTGGTTAGTATAATTGCCCCCTATTCCCATACATCACCTCCACACACTTTTTACGAACTTAAGCTGTAGTATTTTGTTCTGCATCTCGTTATTTTGGATACCTTGGCAGTTTTTCCTTCATGTTGATTGAGTTTTATTTGTACTTATTACTGTTGAATTTGAACATATACTTCCTTGCTTGTATCCATCCTCATTTCGAGCAGTTTCTGTTGCACATCAAACCTTTTCATTTTATCAGTCTTGGGCCTTGAACAATGTGTATTTCAATCTACCATGCAGGCCTCGACCATGGAGTTGTGTCTGCATTCACATGCATATCGGTCACCATGGGCTTGGGTAGTTGGGTGGTATGGTTTCCCTGTCCATAAGTAAGGTGTGTATATATAAGAACAAACTACCTTTTGTAAAATTAATCCATGCTATTTAATATATTTCTTCCTAATCCCACATGTCAAGTCATTTCAGTTTAATTTGGATTACTTGTTTTGAGCTAATCTGAACAATGTTTGTTATGTTTCAATCTACTTTGCAGGGATCTGTCTGGGAGTTGGGAGTTGAGCATTCTTATAGCCCTGGAGAACTGTCTCCATTCTTCTCGAAAAGAAAATGAAAAAAAGGAAAAAAAGAAAAAAATGAGGAGAAAGGAAAGAAAAACGAAAAAAAGGAAAAAAGATAAAAAATAAAAAAATCCGAAAAAGGGAAAACTCTCCATCCGTTCACTATTCGGACATGTGTTTGTGGTGTCTTGATGAAAGATGTTTGTGTATTTGTTTTATGAGCTATGAGAGTAATAGAAATATTAATTGTGTAGGATAGTTCACCTGATAGTTGTGTTACAGATTTGGAAATCAACATGGCAGTAGTAACTTCCAGCAAACAAAAACTGAAAAAATTAAGAAATATAAACTCAATAGAAAAAAGCTCTACATCCGTTTTATGTGGTATCTTTACAAAAGGTGGTAGTATAGTTGCATAGTACGATTGGTTGCATAGTAGTTGTCTTACCAATTTAGAGAGAGGGAGAAATATGGGAGCAGATCTGAAGATATAGCTCCGCTTTGTGCTGGATCAACGAAGTGTGAGCCATTCAGTATGTTATATTGGAGTTGGAGCTAATACAGGTATGTTCTAGTTATAAATTGCAAAATTACGTTCAGATGTATGATTCAACCTATTTGTAATCTGCATACCTTATTTTGTAGATCAATCTCCTCAGAAGCAAAGAATTGGCAAAGGTATTGATTGGTTCGGGCAGTCTTCTGCCATTGCAACATTCATACAAAATGGTCATGTCTGGTGGATGTAGTTTTTTCTGTTCCAAGTGGTTCAATACCAACTTCAGGATTATAGAACTATTGAACTGCATGGTGCACAATGGTGAGTATACTAAGATCTTTGTTTTATCTTGAATATCCCTTGTATTGTGTGGCATTCTTAATGACTTGTTTTCAATTTTCTTTGCTGCAGTAAACCAAACAAATCTTCAGCTTTGGGTAGTTCACTCATTAAGCAGGAGACTTGTTGCGGTGAATATCGAATCAGGCCGATCCCTCTCATATTCACATGGTGTGTGATGTACTCTGATATAAGAATATTTTAGTTCGATGCCATATTGGAAATATTATTTACTCTGGTGAAATGGTGAGAAGTACTTACAATTTTTCTTGGCACCTTCACCAGCAGATGTCAGATGGAAGGCACTAGCACAATGGTTAGCTTTTTCTTCACAACAAGAAAATGCTGCTCATCGGGCTCGGCTGGCTTCATGTCTTCAGTGTCACAGTTACTTCGGGAATCCTATTCTACTGTGCTCCCACAGCAGACAGGAAAAGAGAAAAAAAAGGCGGAGTAGTGACGAAGGTGAAGAGGATAGTGACTGCCCCCTCCCTTCTCCACTGAACCCCCGATGGTTCACCATGCTGTGGCGGTGTAGAGGGAAGTGGGAAGGCGGCGACAGGTGGCAACGAAGGGAATGGGAAGGGTAGCAGAGATGCTGGCTTCTAGTGATTGATTCAGGTGTCATGGGCGGAGGCGGAGGTGGAGAAGTATAGAGGACATCTATGTTTGGTCCGAGTCTGAGAGTGGTATGCCATCCTTGAAGAAGCAACATCCCTCACCTGCATCCAGTGACATGGGCTGCAGATCGTCTTGCTCCACGGAAGACTCGTTCAACGTATGCTCAAGCCGAGTTGGTTACCAAACGGAATAGAAGTTCAAGTCGACAGAAGCTTTGCTCCCGAAGTTTTTGGTCAGTTCATTGCAAGTTCGTTCAGGTTGACGGTAATCCATGATGCTAGCTTCTGTTCAGTGCATTCCATCTTGAAGCAACATGGTACGATTTAATGCGAAGCGAGAGCGGTTGCCAGACAGAATAAAAAGTTCATGTCGACAGAGGCTTTGGTCCTGCAGCTTCTGATAAGTTCAGTGCAGGTTCGTTCAAGGTAGTGGTAACCCATGATGCTAGTTTCTGGTCAATTCATTGCAGCTAGAAGCAAAATTGTACGATGTGACGCAAAGCAAGCTTCAAGGGGTTGACTTCAACCTTGGGGAACCTATGGAGATGTTTGAGATCACAGACACGATATTATTGAGATCACAGACACAATATTATTGTGATCCTTCGTCAAGTCCAGGTGCTCAGCTGTTTACTAGTTTCTCTCAAAAAAAACTGTTTACTAGTTATTCCTAATCCCACACATGTTAAGTCATTTCGGTTTAATTTGGATAATGGAACAATATTTGATATATCTAAATCTACTTTGCAGGGATCTGTCTAGGAGTTGGGAAGTTCTTATAGCCTTGGAGACACTCTTCATTCTTCTCGAAAAGAAAGTAAAAAAGAAAAAATGGAAAAAGAAAAAAGGGGAAAAAGATGAAAAAATAAAAAGAAAAAAAGAAAAAAAGAAAAAAGTTAAAAAAAGGGGAAACTCTCCATTCATTCACTGTTTGGGCATGTGCTTATGGTGTCTTTATGAAAGATGTTCATGTAGTTGTCTTATGATCTATGAGGGTAAAAGTAGAAATGGTAATTGCGTAGGATATGTCACCTCATAGTTGTGTTAAAGATTTGGAAATCAACATGGCAGTAGTAGCTTCCAGCAAAAGAAAAGATGAAAGAAAAAAAAAAGGAAAAGGTAAGGAAATAAAAACTCAATTGGAAAAAGATCTACATCCGGTTTGTGTGGTGTCTTTACGAAAGGTGGTAGCATAGTTGCATAGTAGTTTTATAAATTTAGAGAGATGGAGGAATACAGGAGCAGATCTGAAGTTATATCTCCCTTTTGTACTGGATCAATGAAGTCTGGACCATTCAGTATGTCATATTAGAGTTGGAGCTAAGACAGGTATGTGCTAGTTACAAATTGCAAAACTCCATTCAGAATTTCAGATGCTTGATTGAAAACCTATTAGCTATTTTGTAGATCGATCTCCTCGGTAGAAAAAGGATTGGCAAAAAGTGTTGGTTGGTTCGGGCAGTCTTCTGTCACTTCAGCAGACATACCAAATGGTGGATGGAGTCTTTTTTCTGTTTCAAGTGGTTCAGTACCAGCATCAGGATTATTGAATTATTGAACTACATGGTGCACAATGGTGAGTATACTAATATCTTAGTTTACCTTGGATATTCCACGCAATGTGTGGCATCCTTAATGACTTGCTTAAAAATATCTTTGTTGCAGTGAACCAAACCAATCTTCAGCTTTGGGTAGTTCACTCATTAAGCATGAAACTTGTCGCGGTGAATATCAAGTCTGGCTAATCCCTAACATTCATATGGTGCGTGATCTACGTTTTGACATGATATTATATTTAGTTCTATATCATATTGCAAAAATTACCGCCATGGCGAATTGGTGAGAAGTACTTACAATTTTTCTTGGCACACACAGCATCTGATGTTACATGGATGGTAGTGGCGAACTGATCGGCGTTTTCTTCACAACAAGAAACTGCTGCTCATTTGGCTGGCTTCAAGTCTCAGTGTCACAATACTCCGGGAATTCTATTCTACTGTGCTCTCACAGCACACGGGAAAAAAAGTAAGAAATAAAAAAAGATAGCTCTCCATCGACTCACAGTTACATGAGTCATGGGTGGGTGGAGAAGTGCAGAAGGCGAAGAGGATAGTGACTGCCCTCTTCCTCCTCCACCGAAACCCCATAGGTTCACCATGCCATGGCAGTGTCGAGGTAGGTGGGAAGGCGGCGGTGGGTGGAAGCGAAGGGCGCGGAAAGGGTAACACTGATGCTTGCTGCTCGTGATCGATGAATCCAGGTGTCATGGGCAGTGGCTGAGAAGCATAGATGCCATCTCTGTTCGGTCTGAGCTCGAGTCTGGTCACTGTTTGGTCTGCCATCCTTGAAGAAGCAACATCCCTCACCGGCATCTGATGACATGGGCTTCAAATAGTCTTTGCCCCATGGAAGACTCGTTCAACATGTGTTCCTCAAGCCACATTTGTTTTCAGACGGAATAGAAATTTCATGTTAACGGAGGCTTTGGTCCTGGAGCTTCTGGTCAGTTTCATTGCAAGTTCGTCAAGGTTAGTGGTAATCCATGTTGGTAGCTTCCGGTCAGTTCATTGCATCTTGAAGCAACATGGTATGATGTAATGCGAAGCGAGGGCGGTTGCCAGACAGAATAGAAGGTTCATGTCGGCGGAGGCTTTGGTCCTGCAGCTTCTGATCAGTTCATTGCAGGTTCATTCAGAGTGGTGCAATCCATGATGCTAGCTTTTGGTCAGTTCATTGCAGCTAGAAGGAAAATTGTATGATGTAATGTGAAGCAATGGCGTGCATGGACAGTGTTGAACTTGCAAGCTTCCTGGGGTTGCAGGTTGGAACCGACTTCAAGGCTTGGGGAACCTATGGGAGATGCTTCGAGATCACAGACACAAGATTATTTGGATCCTTCATCAAGTCCAGGTGCTCAGCTCCTAGTTTGTTGATTGTAGACTTGTTTTTGTTGCACTAAACAGTCTAGCTGCGAAAACACCACCTGTTTATGGCCAGGCTGTCAGTATGATGTTTCATTTCAAGTTGTATACACATCATTGTAACTATGTTTTTGATGATGAACATGGTGATCATCTGCCTGATTCTACAAAAAAGATTCAATTGTCAATGCTGACTCTTCAAACTGTTGTTGTGCCATAGTCATTTTTCTCAAAACATATTTTTACCACTCTGATTTATGTTAACACGGTCAAAGCACATAGTTACCCAACTTCTGCGCTCAAGTATTGAAGAATACAAGAGCGAAATTGCATACCATCATGAACATTATAAGAAAAGAAGTATGTAGGCTTAAATTGAAAACTCAATTGTTGTTTTTCAGTACTCGGATTTTGCTACAGGGCTGTAAAATTGTCTAAGTTACGGTGTGAGAGAACCTTCCCCTGAATATTTTCTGGTGTCCCCATAACAGATAGGAGTATTTACGTTTTCCTGAGTGCACAAAATAGTACTTCGAATCACCTAAAATCCGCTGTGAGATATTTTATTAAGAACAAAACAGTAGTCCAAACTGTAGCCCAGGCAAAACAGCTCGTAGCCACAAGCTGCTACCTAAGTAGGCAGTGGCTATTCTACGTAACAGGATGTGGGGTTGTTCATGTCACTCTCTCTTTCCTCGTTCCTCTACAGGCTGCAGCTTGCTCTCCTTCTCCTCCATCCTGTCTGCCGTTCTCCCACCCACCGGTGCTCGCTCGTTTTCCCCTACTAGCCGTCGTCCCCTTCCCGTTCTCCGACCAGCCGGCGCTCGCTTCAGGTGGCATGGTGGCTGTGTCTAGAGGGAGAGAGAATTACATGTGGGCCTGCCATGTAAATTTTCTCTTAGTGGCCTAACCTGTGAAGATTAGGGGTTTTTGTTTTCATTTGGATATATACTCAGCTTTTTTTTTGTTACAAAACCTCTAAAGTCGAGGTTTTTGTTGCACTGACCATGATAAGTGTGTGTTTGTGCAATTTACTCATCTAATAACCAATAAAGCTAATTCCTGAAACACACATATGTAAGATAAAATACCAGCAAATTATATATTTGACCGTGCTGAAGAACAACATTCATACCAGACTAACAACAGAAAAAAGAAAGAAAGATGAAAGCATACCTCTTTTCACTGAAACCGATATTAACGAAAGATTGGGACGCTGGAAACACATGATGCGGGCTCTAGAGGGCCAGTGCTTCATCCATCTGAGATTACAATTTGATAAGTGCATCAGATCAAACCAAGTTAGTCCCAAGTTGGGCAAGTAATGATACCCAAACCACCAAGGACAGGGCTGCACACCACAACTATCTTGAGTAATTTGGCATGGCCAAATCAATTCACGAACACACGGGACATTCAATACAAGTTTCACTAGTTAGAGCATGGCACAACAAATACATGGATTCATTTAACAGTATTTCTAACATGAAGCACTCGTCCTACATAAATTGAAGGGTGTCATGCTGAGGAATCAAATTGATATACTTGAAGAATTCTCCAGCAGATCTGTTAAAATATCACAAGATCCTACCATCATGGGTGCAGTTATGTGCAACTGGTATCTAGCGATAAGCATTACTGTTTACTACACTATTTGCACCTCGGTTACACTTTCGATGATCCAGCAACTCAGACTTCCAGGACGACAGCTTGCCAGCCTGCTTGTCGACGGCAAGATCTCCATGAGTTGGAGATGGGGGGCTTGGTTGGAGATGCTCTAAGAGAGTATACAAGGATGGATACACCAACCGACATCCCAAGAATGTTAGGATGCTGAAATAACCAGGGAAACAAGTATACAATCAACTTACACAAGTACACTTTCATTGCCACTCTTCTGGTTACTATTATACTGACTGATTACAAGCATAGTCTACAAAGATCAGATCCCAAGATTTCACTGTTTTGGGGGGCACCTAATTACTAAGAGAAATGGAAAATGCTGAAATTTAAGTTCAGAGCGAAACAACAATGTTTCCAATAAACAGGCATTATCCATATGATAATCCAGCAGTGTATCACATATTTCTCAACCAGGAATCGTCACAGTGGCTGCTGACCTGGGCTTCTGCATCTTCGTGAAACACACATCAGCGATGGCCTGCAGTTATGATATTTCATTCAGTTCTGTAGCACTGCGATCATTGCTGTGCCTTCGCAACCATCATGCTACTGTAATCTGAGCTCCGTGGCTCTCTGTTTCTTCCTGGCATACATCCTCTGAAGATGCTAACCGACAATCCCAATATCCATTGGGAGTATGGAAGTGTGTACTAGCACCTGGCACATTTGTAGGAATCCTACAAGCCTGGAAGATAACTCATCTGCTTCTCACCTGTCTTTTCCCCTTGAACTTCTTCTTGAAATCTTCAGGGCCTAACAGATCAGAAGCACTCGAATCCATCTCATTGGTGAGCTTTTGTGCTAGTTCAAGCCGTCCAGCTTTCTTCAGGTCACTGATTAGTGCATGATAGACATAAATCGAAGGCCGGTGTGACTTCTTCATTTGTTCAAACGCTTCGAGGGCATCAGCAATATGACCTGCCCGTCCGAAACCATCAATTAGCGCGCTATACGTTCTCAAATCTGGACTGATGCCCCTCTCAACCATCTCTGTCGCAAAGCTTTTGCACAGATCAAATCTTCCCAGCCTGCGCAGGCAGTTTATCACCGTATTATACGTCACAATGTCAGGAGAAATGCCAAGTTCCTCCATCAGCTTCACCTCACGGAGCATTTCATCCACCCGACCGGCTTTTCCAAGCATGTCCAAGACCGTGTTGAACGTGACGACATCCAAGAACCTCCGATCTTTTTTGAATTCCTCAAACATGATCAAGCTCTTTTCGATGTGTCCGTATTTACCCGATACAAAAACAATGCGGTTCGCCACCGTAGGATCTCTACCTTGGGTGATCTCCAATACCTCTCTCACAAAGTTGAGCATCAGTTCAGTGTCATCTAAATCCCCAATGGCCCTGGCGACATACATGTAGGAGGTCAAGTCAGGAGCGGCTTTGGAGAGCAGCAAGTGTCTGAATACCTTGGCGAAGAGGGCGAAGTCGTCTGCATCGCACGCTCGCTTCAGCAGCTGGTTGTAGGTGCCCAGGCCCAAATGGGTCTGCTCGTCGTGCAGACGCCGGAGAATCCCGACCACCTCCGCCGGATCCGCTCGGGACAACGTCAAGCCCCAGTCCCGGTCGAGCGGCTCGCATCGGGGTTCTAACTGGCACCCCTGATCAGCTGCTGGGTTGTCTGCAGGGGGCGAGCCCCAGAGACGGGAGGAGGAGGATACCGCGGGTGTTGACGACGTCGTTGTTGCGAATCGGCTGTGTGGTCCACGGAGTCCGAGGGCGGCTAGGCGGGAAGGAACGGCGGTGAGGCGGCGGATTCGGAGGAGCATGGGGACTGGGCGGCGGGAGAGAGTGACGCCGGCGAGTTAGGGCGAAGACAGGAGACGAGCTCGCTATGGACTATGGAGAAAACCATGGGCCTGCTGGGAAGTGTGCTCGCCTGGCTGCGCACGGCCGAACATTGTCTACCACTTCGCGCGGCCCATCACGGGCACACGTTATACCTTTTTTTTTTCTTAGACACACGCTAGGGACCAGAAACATTTGTGTCTCATCAATTAAATGCAATTGCATAAATAATGATTAGATTTACACCCAAAAAATATATAATTTTGTTTTCATTTGGAATATTTAATTGCGACAAACAAAACCAAATGACAACAGAAGAGCGAAATTGTGGTTGCACCACAAGTACAATTCCATGCATAATAAGTGCAACTACACAAAATTGGATAGCAAAAAATGATTGAAACTACAAAATGTGACTGAAATATCACATAAAATAACCGAATCACCATTGATAACATGTGACAAGAACTTAGAAACCACATTCACATGCATATGTGTTTTAGCAATCCCGCATAGGTATTGATCAGTGTGTTGTCAAGAACAAATGAAACATTTTACCTTGCCTGTTTTTTATAATTACTAAAATTCAATCTTGAATGATTTTTTGGGTTACCAAGTTGGGAAATCGAACCAACCAAGTCATATCGTCTTTTGTCGTGTTGTAAATTAGTTATTGTCCAATTGGTAAAATTAGATACAGCCACGAACATTAGCAAGTTATTTCAAGCCTCTTTGAATTTTAACCTGGTTCTAAGTCATTTGATTTTTTTAATTTACGATTTATGAAATCATGTGAATAAATCACTTTGTTTTAATTTTATGTATTATAGCAAAATCACTAAATTTGTGAAATATTTTTTTTACAACTAGAAAAACGACACAAGAAGACAGTATATTAGGTCATGGCCATGAGAATTTTCACTGAAGTCATGGTGTGACGGGAACATGATGTTTTTGTTTTGGAAAATACATGGATGTTAGGGCAACTAAACCACCATTAAGAGGGAGGTTGAAGCTCGACATAATTTCAAAATTTTAAACGTATGATGTTGGAAAATAAGGATTGGGTGGGAGGATGGTGGTCAAGGAATAAATATTATACAAGAGTAAGAATGTATTTATTTTTATGTTTCATTGTACAAAAAATTATCTCAAAGATGAGTGAAATGCTGCATTTTGTTTACCGGATATCTTTATGAGTAGTAGTGGTGAAACCACATCGATATCTCTGTGGTCAAATACAGGCATACATCATGTAGAATTTTTTTTAGAATTAGTAAAAGCACATTTGACATCACAAAATTGAAATCATACCACAAAGCTTCAGGTCAGGCGCGGCCACTGAGTGGTTGGCCGACTTGTATGGATGATTGTACGTTTTTATTCAACTCCTTTGTATATTATTGGTCTCACATAATAGTGGTGGGAGAGTGAACTCGCCGCCATCTCCAAACTTTATGTCTAGGAAAGATTTGAGAAATCATATCATAATAGTAAAAAGACAATTTGAAAATGGATCTACTATACAATTTTTATAATGCATCCTAGATATCATTGACAAATAACTCAGCCTACACACTGTAATTAAATGCAAATCCCCAGCTCAGCACAAGTAAGGCCGTAAATGCAAATAGAACTTGGGGTGTGTCTAACATTCATTCGACTGAGAACTAAGTTAGTTCCTAGTCGAATGACGTCATCATTTTCACCAACTCCGGCACGCTGTCGCGGCGCCTCGTCGTCCTGCCCTGCCCTGAGCTCCTCCTCCACCAGTCCATCATCGCTCCGACCATCCCTTTAAACCCATTCTTCTTTTCCGGCTCCCGCGACCCATCCTCAAGTTAAATTTCTTGCTCGTCTCGGACGGCTCCGGCTCGCTCCATTCTTGTCGTTGCTGCCGCGGCAAGCCGCGTCACCGCCGCCACCGACTCGGCTCCGTCCGTAAGGAAGAAGAAACACACGAATCATGACGCACCAATCGAACGGTGGAGAAGTAGAATGAACTTTAAGCTAATTCTCAATCTACTGAGAATTAGCAAAACTGTAAAACTTGAACGGTTAAAATGCAAGAATGTCAATTAGCAGCAACCTGGTCCCAAGAGGAGTGGGGAATATCCCTTTCCCCTTCCCCGTCCAAGTGCCTCACTCCGTCGTGCGCCACATGGCTCCGCCCGCCGCCACCGTCGCCGTCCTCGAGGACGACCTCCTGCGGGAGGTCTTCATCCTCCTCCCCACCTCCGCCGATCTTCTCCGCGCGGCGCTCGCCTGCAAGCCCTTCCTCCGCGCCGCCCGCAGCGCCCCCTTCCTCCGCCGCTTCCGCCGCCGTCACCCCTTCACCTGCCCGCTGCTCCTCGGCTGCCTCCTCCACCACCCAAGCGACTGCCGCGGAACCCGCCCTCCACACCTGCTCCCGGCTTACCCCGAGGCCGCCACGCACCGCATCGTCGAGGGCGGTGACTTCGCCTTCTCCTTCCTCCCCCGCGGCGTCTGGCCGGAAGGCACTAGCACGTCGTGGCAGCTCATGGACTGCCGCAACGGCCGCGTCCTTTTGCTTAGCCGGGCTTCCAGGGAACTCGCCGTCGCCGATCCGTTGACCCGCCGCTGGGTCTCACTCCCCGCGCTACCCGGCCTAGGGTACGCCCTCGTCGCCGATGACGGCGACTCTTCGGTGTTCAGGGCGGTCTGCATTTCCCGACGTGTCCGAACCCCAGAGCTGCGCGCCTTTGTCCTCTCCTCCGCTGACCTCCGCTGGGGTCGCTGGCCTCGCGGTACAGTTCGATCTCGCTGGCGCCCGGGCGATGCAAGCGAACGGATCTCTGTACTGGAAGCTAGTGGGCGGGGAGCGCATGGTGGCGTTCAACACGGCGACGATGGAGCTCACCATGCTGGAGCTTCCCCCTTTCGTGAAGGAGATCAGTTTCAACATCATTGAGAAGTGGGAGGGCGGTGCAGGTGAGCTCCATCTGCTCACCATGCGCGGCTTCTGCATTGAGGTTTGGATCGGTGTGATGGACGGCCCCGCCGGTGGGCTGACATGGACGCTGGTGGAGAAGTCGGTGCGATTCCACAGGGCAATGGCGGAGATGGTTGGTTCGGAACTCCTTCACTAGCATACACTGGATGTCATCGGGGTGGTTGCCGGTGTTGTGTTAGCACCCTCACTTTGAAAAGCAAGAATACATTGTGAATATGCTAGGCCCTGGATCGAGTATGGCTAGCATTCACCAACAGGATGTAATATCATGCATAAATGTTAAACATTATTACATCGCACGTACGAATGATCCAAAAATAATGTACTTTATTACAACTTTGCATAGCCGAAGCTAGCTTAAAATAAATAAAGTTCCACAAATATTATTCAGAGTTCAAGCAGCATAATAAAGTAGCACTGAGCTCCATCATCTCCATGTGCCACTGGCGACCATGTTGGTTGTAAGCTCGAAAGAAATCAAACGTCCTTGCTCCTCATCTGAACAACCTGCAACATTAACGTTGCAGCCCAGGGAATTTGGGTCAATACCTTGTGACAGGCTGGCAAGTGTCATACTATGGTGGATATTAAATGGCAAAAACTATTCTACATGCATATTTGGCTGGTGGATCTCAAGGCTCTTGCGCAAAGCAAATTTTATCCTATACTTAAAAAAACATTTCTTTCTTTCCAAAAACCTTAAGAGACATCCCTGGGCGCACCAGTGTCTCCGCATGTTCACCCATCAAGTTTTAATTTAGAAATTGGAATGAAGAGATCTTCTGTCAACATCCTTATTTGGTCACTCGTGATTGTCCATTACCGGGGACATGGCTAAGATCTTAGTTTTAAATTACACTCGAGAGTTTGTGGCACTTTCCCCACTAGACCCAATCAGCCCAAACTTCCTAATCACTCATTTAGTGAAAAGAAAAGGAGAAGATCGAGACGAGACTTTTCAGAAGTGTTTTCCCATGGTACTCTAGCGAGATCACTGCCGTCCTACCCCTCTACATCATCAGATCTCGCTGACCTAGGTCCACACAACGTACTCCGTCAAGACAGAGCCCATATGACCAGTGGTTGCACGGTCGGGCAAACAAACACGGTGTGACATTAATCTCAAACCCTAGGTGGTCATCCACAAGTGCACATACTCAGGTTCACACCATGAAAATGGGCATGAGTAGCCACACAACTTCGCCTCCATCAACAAACCAATACCACCTAGGTAATTCATTAATTTAGTAGAATTTTTCCTTAACTCAACTACAATTAAACACTTCAGTTTTGCAGCAAGCAATTCCACTAAATTAAATAGGTCACTAATCAACTAGTCATGGATGTCCTGACAGGTTTGCATAGCATATAACTTTAGTAAAGACAGCCTATCATGCATGCTACTGGAAAATAGTCTACACTGCCATATAAAAATATTAATAGGTCATTCATGAATTTGTGTATGCACTTGCCTTGGTAGTTGTTCAGGTTGTTGCAACACTCATAGCACTCCTGGCACTCTTCACAATCTAAACAAACAATTGCATCAAATCAATACACAGACAAAATGGCAGTACAATAAAATATGCATGCAAAATGATTTGCTAACACACAAGTCAAGGTTAAACAATTAATAAATTTATTACTCTCTGTTATTTACTACATGCATGATGCTCATGATTCATAATTTTAGTGATTTAAATAATTTTAAAACAATTACTATGGTCAAAATGCCACTATTTGAGTTTTTACAAAACATTATCAATGCATGATGCAAAAGTGCAAACCAAAAATACTACTGGACAGAGGACACTAAAAGACACACTTTTGCAGAAGAAATCAATTTAAAATAACTTATAGATTTAAAGATATGCCAAAATTACTCAATTCTCTCATTTGAAATTTGAATAATTTTAAATTGGAAAAACAGAAAACTAATAATTCTAAAATAATCTACAGATCATAAGGTTTTCAAAAATATAAAGTTCATTAAATTTGGCCGAGCCATTAAAACGATATGATGATTTGAAGTTTCAGGGCCTTTTCTGCAAAACTGCCATTTAAATCTAATTTGGGAAATTCCCAGGAAAATGGCGGCTGACATGGCGCTGACGCGGACGCTAACTGTGCGCTGACTGGGCGTGCTCTGATTGGTTGGTACCGGTTCGGGTTGGAGGTTAAAAGGCAGCCGTTGGATCGGAATCCAACGGTCCAGATCTAACGCATCTGAGGCCGGCCGGAGCTAGGGTTGCGGCGAGCGGCGGCGGACGGCGGCGACGGTACGGCGATCACGTTCCCGGCATTCTGGGGCTCTCCTGGACGCGCGACTAGTACCTGCGTGATCAGCGTGACGAGGGGATGTCGGTGGCGAGGTGGAGCGGTCGGTGGTCTTCTCCTCCTCTGGTGATTGCTCGCCGGAGTTGCTACAGGCGGCAGCTGGCTTCGGTTGAGCACGAACCCGACGATCTGAGGATAGGAAAAAGAGAAGAAGGTGTCCATGGGATGCGCCACGAAGAGGAGAAGCGAGAGGGAAGAAAGAGGGAAGCAGGGGTCGTCGGAGCTTGGCCGGAGCTATGGTTCTCACCGGCGACAATGGCGGCGCGGCGAGGTCGATCCCGAGCAGCCTGGCAGCGTAGCAGCTAGGGTTCTAGAGGGGAAATACAGAGGGAGTCGGGGGGGGGGGAGGGCTTAAGAGGACGCGCACGGGAGCAACAAACTCCAACAAAAATGCGGCGAAATCGATCCGGAGTTGGATACGAGTCGCGGCCGGTTTCTGAGCGCAGGAAGTTGAAGATGTGATGATGTCAGCACTTACGTCACCGTGGACCCCACCTATCAGAGAGAGGAAGAGAAAAACATAGAGAAGAGAGGGGCCGGGTGCGGGGAAAGGAGATGGGCCGGAGTTGGGCCGATTTGCTGGCTCGGCTGGCTGGCTGGCCTTTCTCTTTTTTTTTAACAAAACTTTTAATCTATTATTTTCTCTGTTTTCAAAACAGATTTTAAAACTTTGGTAAAACTTTTTGTAAAAATTTATAAAAGTACTTTTCAGAGAGCTTTTTAAGTATAGAATCTTTTGTTGGAGATATGCCCAAGAGGCAATAATAAATGATTATTGTTTATCATATTTCTCCGTTCATGATATGTTTAATTCCATGCTAGAATTGTATTAACCGGAAACAAATACATGTGTGGAATATAAACGGTAATGTGTCCCTAGTCTTTCCTCTTGTGACTAGTTCGTTTGATTAAGTGATGGTTAGATGTTTCCTAACCATGGATTTATGAATCGCTTAATAAACGAAGTTTGTATCATAGGTGATGATATAATGGACAAGACTCAAATTAAATAGATGTCAAATATAGTTTCCTTAGACCATGAGATTATGTCACTCCCGTTTATCGGAGGAGAACTTTGTGGACATCAAACGTCACTTCGTAACTGGGTGATTATAAAGGTGGCTTTCAGGTTCTCCGATGATAGGTTGTTGGGTGACATGTTTCAAGACTGGGATTTGTTCATCCAACAGTTGGATAGATATCTCTGGGCCCTCTCGGTAGGATAGCATCCAAACGCTTGCAAGCATATGACTAAGTGGCTAGTCATAAGGGATCCTATTCTATGGGAACGAGTAAAGAGAACTTGTCGGTAACGAGATTAATCAGATATGGAGATATTGGTGGATTGAATCTCGGACAAGTAATATATCGTGAAACAAAAGGAATCGTATATGGATTAATTGAATCCCAGACATTGTGGTTCGACTAGTAAAGTACTTCGTCGAATATGTAGGAATTAATATGGACATCCCGGTCCCGCTATTAATATGACATATTCGCGAACCCGCAGAGTCACACACTTAACGTTCGATGTAGTTAGGGTTCGAGATAAATGATGGTGAGAACGAATATTGATTCGGAGTCCCGGATAGGATCCCGGACGTCACGAGGAGTTCCGGAGTGGTCCGGAGAATAAGATTCATATAAGGAAAGTTGTTTCCGGAGGATTAGAAAGGTTCGGGAATTTATCGGTAAAGTACCGGAATGTTCTAGAAGGTTCTAGAGGGGTCTAGAAGTGGGGCCCATAGGAGTATGGGGCTCACATGGAAAAAAGGGGGCAGTGGGCTGGCCTAATGGGCCAGCCGCACCACCACCCCATTGGCCCACCCGGGCCATGCTTCTAGAAGCAAGGGGGGGCCGGCCGAAACCCTAGTGGTGGCTTGGGGGCCAAGCCACCCCCCCCTTGCGCCGGCCCTAGGAGGGGAGGGGCGCACCCCCCTTGGCCTCCTATATAAGGAGGGGCAAGGGGAGGGGTGCGGCACCCTTTGCCTCCTCCCCAAGGTGCTAGCCGCCGGCCCCCCCTCCTCTCCCTAGCCGCACCCTCCTCCTCCTCTCTCCCGACACCGCTTGGCGAAGCCCTGTCCAATCTCCACCATACACACCACGCCACCGTCGTCGTGCTGTTGATCTCGAGCCTCTCCACCAACTCTTGCGGGATCAAGAACGTGGAGTCTTCATCGAGCTGAACGTGTGGATCTCTCGGAGGCGTTGCTCGTGCGGCGCTTGGATAATACATCTCCTCGCGACTAGACGAGTCTAGTTGCGGGGATCGACTAGCCAACCCCTGCCTCGACAAAACACTCACGGTTTTCTTCGAGGGTGAGATTCGATCTCCTTCTTGCTACCAACCTCTCGTAGATCGGATCTAGATGTTGGGTTTATTCCGCTATCTCTGCGTAGGAAAATTTTTGTTTTCTATGCTGCGACCCTACAGTGGTATCAGAGCCTAGATCTATTCGTAGATGTTGGTGCGATTAGACACAAGTGTTGTGGGCGTTGATAATTTGAGTTGCTACCTTCTCGCGTGCACTTTGCATCTTTGCGGTACTGTAAGATTGAAGCGGCCCGGACCAACTTTACTCGTCCACGCACGAGAGACCGGTTCCACGACTGACATGCAACTTGTTTTGCATAAGTGGCTGGCGGGTGTCTGTTTCTCTTGCTTTAGTGAAGGTGCAATTTTCAATGGAAGGCCTTTCAAAAGGATGAGTAAATCAGCAACTATTTTATCACCGTTGTGGCTTTGCGTAGATTAGAACGGTTCTATCTAATGACCCATTAGAAGCCTCGTAAAATTTGCATAAACAAAGTAGAGGCGTCTAACTTGTTTTTGCAGGGGTTTGTGATATGGTATGGCCTCAAGATATGATTATGTGATGTATGCAATGATCATGTTTTGTAATTATCACGACTTGCATGTCGATGAGTACGGCAACCGGCAGGAGCCTTATGGTTGTCTTTGATTTATTGTATGACCTGCGTGTCACTTTAAACACCATGTAATTGCTTTGCTTTATTTGCTAAGAGTAGCCAATAGTAGTAGTTGCAATAGTTGGTGGAGACAACCATGGTGATGGCGTTTGAGCTGGTGATGATGGAGATCATGCCGGTGCTTTGGAGATGGAGATCAAAGGCACAAGAAAAGGCTATACCATGTCACTATATTGAATTGCATGTGATGTTAATCCTTTTATGCACCTTATGGTTTATGCTTAGATACGATCTCGACGGTAGCATGATAAGGTGATCTCTCACGTCAATATCAAGAAGTGTTCTCCCCTAGTATGCGCCGTTGCGAAAGTTCGTCGTTTTGAAGCACCACGTGATGATCGGGTGTGATAGATTCTACGTTCACATACAACGGGTGCAAGCCAGTTTGCACATGCAGAAATACTACGGTTTCCTTGACGAGCCTAGCATGTACAGACATGGCCTCGGAACACAAGAGCCGAAAGGCTAAACACGAGTCATATGAATGATATGATCAAACATGGAGATGTTCACCTTTTGAAACTATGCCACTTCACGTGATGATCGGTTGTGGTGTAGTGGATTTTGGATCGTGTGTCACTAAACAACCAGAGAGATGTTGAGTTTAGTGGGAGTTCGTTTTATAATTAGATTATCTTTCGAACTAAATATCATGAACATAGTCTAAACACCTTGCAAATAATGTTGTAGATCAATGGCCCTTCCCAACATCACCATGAACTTTAACGCGTTCCTAGAGAAAGACAAGCTGAAAGACGATGGAAGCAATTTCTCGGATTGGTTTATGAATCTGAAAATTATCCTCAAAGCTGCCAAGAAACTGTATGTCCTAGATGCACCGCTAGGTGAGGCTCCAGCAGAGGGAGCGGCTGCAGACATTAGGAATGTCTGGGCAGCCCGTTCAGAGGACCACGAGATAGTTAAGTGCGGTCTGTTGTACGGCTTAGGACCTAAGCTTCAAAAGCGTTTTGAGCACCATGGCGTTCATCAGATGATCGTTGATCTGAAAGCTATGTTTCAGACTCAAGCCAAGGTGGAGAGGTATGAAGCCTCTTCTAAGTTCTTTAGCTGTATGATGGAAGAGAACAGTTCCGTCAGTGAACACGTGCTCAAGATGTCTGGGTACGGTGATCGTCTGGCGCAGCTGGGTGTTGTGATTCCCAATGAGTTGGGGATTGACCGTGTTCTCCAGTCACTTCCACCAAGCTACAAGAGCTTTGTGATGAACTATAACATGCAAGGGATGGAGAAAACTCTCCCTGAGCTTTTCGCGATGTTAAAGACCGCGGAAGTGGAAATCAAGAAGGAGCATCAAGTGTTGATGGTCAATAAGACCACCAGTTTCAAGAAAAATGGCAAAAGAGACAACTTCAAGAGGGACGGCAAGCGAGTTGCCGGGTCTGCGAGGAAGTCAAGGAAGGGCCCTAAGTCTGATACTGAGTGCTTCTACTGCAAGGGAACCGGACACTGGAAGCGGAACTGCCCCAAGTATCTGGCGGACAAGAAGGCTGGAACCGTCAAACAAGGTATATTTGATATACATGTTATTGATGTGTATTTAACAAGTGATCGTAGTAGCACCTGGGTATTTGATACTGGTTCGGTTGCTAATATATGTAACTCGAAACAGGAGCTGCGGAATAGACGGCGCTTGGCAAGGGACGAGGTGACGATGCGAGTTGGAAATGGATCAAGAGTTGAAGTCATCGCTGTCGGCACACTCCCTCTGCATTTACCATCGGGATTAGTTTTAAACCTTAATAATTGTTATTATGTGCCTGCGTTGAGCATGAACATTATATCTGGATCTTGTTTATTGCGAGACGGTTATTCATTTAAGTCTGAAAACTTTGGTATTTCGATTTATATGGATAATACTTTTTATGGTCATGCACCTGAGAGGAATGGTTTATTTCTATTGGATCTCGATAGTAGTGATACACATGTTCATAACATTGATGCCAAAAGATGCAAAGTGAATAATGATAATACCACATTTTTGTGGCACTGCCGTTTGGGTCATATTGGTGTAAAGCGCATGAAGAAACTCCATTCTGATGGACTTTTGGATTCACTTGATTTTGAATCATTTGAAACTTGCGAACCATGCCTTATGGGTAAGATGACTCGAACACCCTTCTCCGGCACGATGGAGAGAGCAACGGACTTGTTGGAAATCATACATACCGATGTGTGTGGTCCGATGAGTGTTGCAGCGCGCGGTGGATATCGTTACTTCTTAACCTTCATCGATGATTTGAGTAGATATGGGTATATTTACTTAATGAAACACAAGTCTGAAACGTTCGAAAAGTTCAAAGAATTTCAGAGTGAAGTTGAGAACCATCGTAACAAGAAAATAAAGTTTCTTCGATCTGATCGTGGAGGCGAATATTTGAGTTACGAGTTTGGCATGCATTTAAAGACGTGTGGAATTGTTTCACAACTCACGCCACCCGGAACACCACAGCGTAATGGTGTGTCTGAGCGTCGTAATCGAACCTTATTGGATATGGTGCGATCTATGATGTCTCACACAGATCTGCCACTATCATTTTGGAGCTATGCATTAGAGACAGCCGCATTCACATTAAATAGGGCTCCATCAAAATCCGTTGAGACGACTCCATATGAGTTATGGTTTGGCAAGAAGCCAAAGTTATCGTTTCTCAAAGTTTGGGGTTGCGACGCTTATGTGAAAAAGCTTCAACCTGATAAGCTCGAACCCAAATCGGAAAAGTGCGTCTTCATTGGATACCCCAAGGAAACTATTGGGTATACCTTCTACCACAGAACTGAAGGCAAGATTTTCGTTGCCAAGAATGGTTCCTTTCTAGAGAAGGAGTTTCTCTCGAAAGAAGTGAGTGGGAGGAAAATAGAGCTTGACGAGGTTGTTGAACCTGTTCTTGAGATGCCGAGTAGCGCTGAACTGGAAGATGTTCCAGAACAGCCATCGCCACCTGAAGAAGGAGCAGATGATGGTGATCATGCTGTTCCAGTCAAGGCTGCTATTGAACCTCGCAGATCAACGAGGGAACGTACCGCTCCTGATCGGTACGACCCCGTCATGAATGTCATGTTGTTAGACAATGATGAACCTGCGAATTATGAGGAAGCAATGATGAGCCCAGACTCCGATAAATGGCTAGGAGCCATGAAATCCGAAATGGAATCCATGTATGAAAACCAAGTATGGACTTTGGTAGACTTACCTAACGACCGTAAGGCCGTTGAGAACAAATGGATATTCAAGAGAAAGACAGACGCTGACGGAAACGTCACCGTGTATAAAGCTCGACTTGTCGCAAAGGGTTTCCGACAAATTCAAGGAGTTGACTACGATGAGACATTCTCACCCGTAGCGATGCTGAAATCTGTTCGGATTATGTTAGCAATTGCCGCATATTATGACTATGAAATTTGGCAAATGGATGTGAAGACCGCGTTCCTTAATGGTCATATTAAGGAAGAGTTGTACATGGTACAGCCCGAAGGTTTTGTTGATCCAAAGGATGCTAACAAGGTATGCAAACTTCAGAGATCCATCTATGGACTGAAGCAAGCATCGCGGAGTTGGAATCTCCGGTTTGATGAAGTGATCAAAGGGTTTGGATTTGTCCAAACTTATGGAGAAGCCTGTATTTACAAGAAAGTAAGTGGGAGTTCAGTTGCATTTCTAATACTATATGTGGATGACATATTATTGATTGGAAATGATGTTACACTACTTGAAAGTGTAAAGTCTTATTTGAATAAGAGTTTTTCAATGAAAGACCTTGGAGAAGCTGCGTATATTTTAGGCATAAAGATCTATAGAGATAGGTCAAAATGCCTAATTGGGCTTTCACAGAGTACATACCTTGACAAGGTTCTGAAGAAGTTCAGAATGGAAAATTCAAAGAAGGGGTTCTTACCAATGTTGCAAGGAAAGGTTCTGAGTAAGACTCAGAGTCCTGCTACGGCAGAAGATAGAGAGATAATGGACAAGGTTCCTTATGCCTCTGCGATAGGCTCTATCATGTATGCCATGCTATGTACTAGACCAGATGTGTGCCATGCTGTAAGTTTGACTAGCAGGTACCAAAGTGATCCAGGAGTGGAACACTGGTCAGCTGTCAAGAATATCCTTAAGTATCTGAATAGAACTAAGGAAATGTTTCTCGTATATGGAGGTGACCAAGAGCTTGTCGTAAGGAGTTACGTCGATGCTAGTTGGGACACAGATCCGGATGATTCTAAGTCTCAGTCCGGATACGTGTTTATTCTGAATGGTGGCGCTGTGAGTTGGAGGAGTTCCAAGCAGAGCGTGGTGGCGAAATCTTCAACAGAAGCGGAGTATGTTGCGGCCTCATCGGCAGCAAGTGAAGCAGTCTGGATGAAGGAGTTCCTCTCAGAGCTGAGCGTGGTTCCAAGTGTGTCAAGACCTCTGGCCCTGTACTGTGATAATACAGGTGCAATAGCTCTTGCCAAGGACCCGACTTCACACAAGAATACCAAGCATATCAAGCGCCGCTATCACAATTTGCGTGAGAATGTCAAGGATGGTGACATAGAGATTTGCAAGGTGCATACGGATCTGAATGTGGCAGACCCGTTGACTAAACCTCTTCCACGAGCAAAACATGATCAACACCGAGAGGCCATGGGTGTTAGATTGCTACAAATGTAAACTAGATTATTGACTCTAGTGCAAGTGGGAGACTGTTGGAGATATGCCCAAGAGGCAATAATAAATGATTATTGTTTATCATATTTCTCCGTTCATGATATGTTTAATTCCATGCTAGAATTGTATTAACCGGAAACAAATACATGTGTGGAATATAAACGGTAATGTGTCCCTAGTCTTTCCTCTTGTGACTAGTTCGTTTGATTAAGTGATGGTTAGATGTTTCCTAACCATGGATTTATGAATCGCTTAATAAACGAAGTTTGTATCATAGGTGATGATATAATGGACAAGACTCAAATTAAATAGATGTCAAATATAGTTTCCTTAGACCATGAGATTATGTCACTCCCGTTTATCGGAGGAGAACTTTGTGGACATCAAACGTCACTTCGTAACTGGGTGATTATAAAGGTGGCTTTCAGGTTCTCCGATGATAGGTTGTTGGGTGACATGTTTCAAGACTGGGATTTGTTCATCCAACAGTTGGATAGATATCTCTGGGCCCTCTCGGTAGGATAGCATCCAAACGCTTGCAAGCATATGACTAAGTGGCTAGTCATAAGGGATCCTATTCTATGGGAACGAGTAAAGAGAACTTGTCGGTAACGAGATTAATCAGATATGGAGATATTGGTGGATTGAATCTCGGACAAGTAATATATCGTGAAACAAAAGGAATCGTATATGGATTAATTGAATCCCAGACATTGTGGTTCGACTAGTAAAGTACTTCGTCGAATATGTAGGAATTAATATGGACATCCCGGTCCCGCTATTAATATGACATATTCGCGAACCCGCAGAGTCACACACTTAACGTTCGATGTAGTTAGGGTTCGAGATAAATGATGGTGAGAACGAATATTGATTCGGAGTCCCGGATAGGATCCCGGACGTCACGAGGAGTTCCGGAGTGGTCCGGAGAATAAGATTCATATAAGGAAAGTTGTTTCCGGAGGATTAGAAAGGTTCGGGAATTTATCGGTAAAGTACCGGAATGTTCTAGAAGGTTCTAGAGGGGTCTAGAAGTGGGGCCCATAGGAGTATGGGGCCCACATGGAAAAAGGGGGGCAGTGGGCTGGCCTAATAGGCCAGCCGCACCACCACCCCATTGGCCCACCCGGGCCATGCTTCTAGAAGCAAGGGGGGGCCGGCCGAAACCCTAGTGGTGGCTTGGGGGCCAAGCCACCCCCCCTTTGCGCCGGCCCTAGGAGGGGAGGGGCGCACCCCCCTTGGCCTCCTATATAAGGAGGGGCAAGGGGAGGGGTGCGGCACCCTTTGCCTCCTCCCCAAGGTGCTAGCCGCCGGCCCCCTCCTCTCCCTAGCCGCACCCTCCTCCTCTCTCCCGACACCGCTTGGCGAAGCCCTGTCCAATCTCCACCATACACACCACGCCACCGTCGTCGTGCTGTTGATCTCGAGCCTCTCCACCAACTCTTGCGGGATCAAAAACGTGGAGTCTTCATCGAGCTGAACGTGTGGATCTCTCGGAGGCGTTGCTCGTGCGGCGCTTGGATAATACATCTCCTCGCGACTAGACGAGTCTAGTTGCGGGGATCGACTAGCCAACCCCTGCCTCGACAAAACACTCACGGTTTTTTTCGAGGGTGAGATTCGATCTCCTTCTTGCTACCAACCTCTCGTAGATCGGATCTAGATGTTGGGTTTATTCCGCTATCTCTGCGTAGGAAAATTTTTGTTTTCTATGCTGCGACCCTACATATTTTGGCACTTGTCTTGCCACCAAATAAAATTAAAATATTTAAAAATATGGCTAGGGTTGCTTAGCACCTTTTATGCCATTTTGAATAAATCAACCCAAATTGAAATAAACCACTAAGTTAAATAAAGTAAATGCAACAAACAATTGCATATGATGAAATGAATGCATGCTTATGCAATTTTTGAAAATTGGGATGTTACAAACCTAACCCCCTTAAGATGAATCTCGTCCCCGAGATTTGGATTGGTTAGCAAATAGGTGCGGGTGTTCTTCTCGTAGGTCATCTTCCCGTTCCCAAGTAGCTTCTTCTTCGGTATGGTGGTTCCATTGGACTTTGCAGAATTTGATTGTCTTGGTGCGAGTAATCCTCTCTGCAATCTCTAAGATCTTGATTGGTTTCTCCTCATACATCAAATCGCCCTCCAGTTGAACTTCCTCCAAGGGCACGGTATCACGTAGTGCTGTCTCGGCCATCTTGGGGTGACACTTCTTCAACTGGCTAACATGGAACACGTTGTGAACTGCTGATAGTACCTCTGGCAGTTCCAGCTCATAAGCTACTTCTCCTTTACGAGAGAGAACCTTATAGGGTCCAATGAATCGAGGTGCCAACTTTCCTTTGATTCCAAATCTCTTCACACCACGTAAGGATGAGACTCTAAGATATGCTCTATCACCTACCTCATAGGTAATTTCTCTACGCTTGGAATCCGCATAACTCTTCTGCCTTGACTGTGCTATTTTTAACCTGTCCTTTATCAATCTGACTATCTCTTCGGCTTCTTGAATTATGTCAGGTCCGAATAAACTACGCTCTCCTACACCACTCCACAGTAAAGGTGTAGTGCATTTCCTTCCGTACAGTGCCTCGAACGGTGCCATCTCTATACTAGCTTGGTAGCTATTGTTGTATGAGAATTCTGCATATGGAAAGTTATCATCCCAACTAGATTTATAATCCAGCGCACATGCCCTAAGCATGTCTTCCAAAATCTGGTTGACTCTCTCAGTCTGTCCATCAGTCTATGGGTGAAAAGCTGTACTGAATTCTAATCTTGTTCCTAATGACTCATGTAACTGCTTCCAGAAATGTGAGGTAAATTGGGTACCTCTATCAGAGACAATCTTCTTAGGAACACCATGTAAACTCACAATTCTCTTCATGTAGATATCTGCGAGCTTTGTACTCGTGTAAGTGGTTTTCACAGGGATAAAGTGAGCCACTTTGGTCAGACGGTCAACAATCACCCATATCGAATCATAACCTGACTTGGTTCTGGGTAGTCCGGTGATGAAATCCATTCCAATTTGCTCCCATTTCCATTCTGGTACTGGTAATGGTTGTAGCAGTCCAGCGGGTTTCTGATGTTCTGCCTTTACGCGGCTACACACATCACACTTGGCAATATATTCTGCGATATCCCTCTTCAGACCATTCCACCAAAATCTCTCCTTTACATCCATATACATCTTGGTGTTACCCGGATGTATTGAATAAGGTGAGTCATGTGCCTCTTGTAGGATTAATTTCCTAAGGTCTTCATCTTGCGGCACACAAATACGGTTCTCAAACCACATCGTGCCTTGTTCATCCTCCCGGAATCCTTTGGCCTTGCCTTCACTCAGATTGGTCTTGATTTCTTCCATCACTTTATCTCCCTTCTGTGCTTCTCGAATCCTATCCATCAGCATGGGTTGTACCTCTAATGATGCTACGAATCCATTGGGTACCACTTCCAGTCTAAGGTCCTTAAATGCATTGCACAAATCTTCCGGCAATTCTCCTGCCGTTAATCCATTAACATGAACCTTACGGCTTAATGCGTCAGCCACTACGTTGGCTTTTCTAGGGTGATATTGCAAACTCAAATCATAGTCCTTAATTAGTTCTAACCATCTCCTTTGTCTCATGTTCAGCTCCTTCTGGGTGAAGATATATTTGAGACTCTTGTGATCGGTGAATACCTCACACCGTTTTCCCATCAGATACTATCTCCAAGTCTTCAGTGCATGAACCACTGAGGCCAACTCTAAATCATGAGTAGGATAGTTGACTTCATGCTTCTTGAGTTGCCTTGAGGCGTAAGAAACTACTTTGCCTCCTTGCATCAAGACACTTCCTAAACCATGACGCGATGCGTCGCAATATACTTGGAAATCTTTTTCTATATCTGGTAGACACAAGACTGGTGCTGAAACTAATCGCTTCTTCAAATCTTGGAAACTGGTTTCGCAGGCTTCAGTCCACTCGAACTTTTTATCGTTCTTCAATAACTCCGTCACTGGTTTGGCAATCTTCGAGAAATTCTCAATAAACCTCCTATAATATCCTGCCAATCCCAGAAAACTACGGATTTCTCCCACGTTCTTGGGTGGTTCCCACTCTGTCACTGCGGACACCTTTTCTGGGTCTACTGCGATCCCTTCCTTAGACACCACGTGTCCTAAGAATCCAACTTTCTCCAACCAAAATTCACACTTGCTGAATTTGGCATATAACTTGTGCTCTCTCAATCTCTGCAACACTATGTGTAGGTGTTCCTCATGCTCCTTGTGACTTTTGGAATAAATTAATATTTCGTCAATGAAGACAACAACAAATTTATCCAGAAAATCCATGAATACCTTATTCATCATATTCATGAAATAAGCTGGTGCATTGGTCAAACCAAATGGCATCACTGTGTACTCATACAGACCATACCTAGTGGTAAATGCGGTCTTGGGTATGTCCATCTCTCTAACTTTCATTTGGAAATACCCTGATCGAAGATCGATCTTAGAGAATACACATGCACCTTCCAACTGATCGAACAGATCATTGATCTTGGGTAGTGGGTATTTATTCTTGATAGTCACTTCATTCAGTGAACGATAATCTGTAACTAATCTCTGGGTACTATCCTTCTTCTCGACAAATAATATTGGAGCTCCCCAGGGTGAAGAACTCGAACGAATAAATCCTTTCTGCAGATGTTCATCTAACTATTTCTTGAGTTCCTTCAATTCATCAACCGCCATTGGATATGGCCTCTTGGCTATGGGTCCTGTCCCCGGTACTAATTCAATGAGAAACTCCACATCTCTATCCGGTGGCATTCCAGGTAATTCTTCTGAAAATACATCAGGATATTCTCTCACTATGGGCACCTCCTCAAGGCTAATCCCCTTAAGAGAATTTAGCTTAACCTGCTTCAGCTTGAACTTGGACTTGAATTTGATCCTCTTGTTCTCCGGAGTGGTCAGTTCAATTGTTCTACTTGCACAATCTATTATTCCCTCGAATCGAGTCATCCAATCCATCCCTAAAATGACATCCAGACCTTGGGATTCTAGAACGATCAGATTTACCGGAAATCGGTGTGCCCCTATCTCTAACCACAATTGTCTACACCAAGTATGTACTAGCATTTCTCCTCCCGGTGAACTTACCTTAATAGGATTCCTCATAGTTTCAATGGGTATTGCATTTTTGTTCACAAAGGTTCTTGATATGAATGAATGGGATGCTCCGGTATCAAATAAAACTAATGTTGTAAACGAGTTGAGTAGAAGCGTACCAATCATAGCATCAGGTTCCTCGTATACTTCCTCCACGTTGACATGATTCACATGTCCCTTCTGGAATGGATTGGGCTTGGCGGCTTCCTCGGCCTTCTTTTCTGGGCACTCATTTGAGTAATGTCCCTTGTTCTTGCACTTGTAACAAGTCACCTGACTGATGTCTCTCTTGTGTTCATGACGATGCTGTCCATTGCCATTATTGTTCCCCTTGCCATGGTTGTGTCCGTTTCCATTCCCATGTCCATTTCCTCCTTTGTTTCCACTATTATGGTTATGGCCATGGTGGTTGTGGCCATTCCCATGCTTGTGAAAGTTATGTCCTCCATTGTGCTCATGAAAGTGTGGCTTCTTCTGTATGGGTCCTGAATTGTACTTACTGCTGCTGCCACTATACTTCCTCTTCCTGGTCTCCTCCTTCCTGATGTTGTCATCCAGTGTGATGGCTTGATCCAGAAGTGCTTGATAATTTGGTGCATACGCCACTGACAAAGGAATTTTCAGTTCACCACTGAGTCCCTTAAGGAATTTATCCTTTCTCTTAGCATCAGTATCAATGTCTTCTGGAGCATAACGTGACAGAGCACAAAAATCATCCATGTATTCCTTCAGAGTCCTGTTACCTTGCCTCAAATTGCGGAACTCATCTTTCTTCAGGTTCATGATTCCTGAGGAAATGTGAGCATTGCGGAATCCTTCCTTGAAAGTGTCCCATGTGAGTCCAGCTAATGGGTGAGTAATCTGGTAGGTCTCCCACCACTGTGCTGCTGGTCCTTCGAGTAGGTGAGCAGTGAATCTCACCATCTCAGCATCATTGCACTCACAAGTGACTAGATCCTTGTGCACAGAACGTAGTCAGTCATCAGCTACAATGGGTTCAGTGGCTGTAGAGAACTTATTGGGTCTAAGTCTCAGGAATCTGGCGAGCCTATCCACTGGGGGTAGGGGTGGTGGTGGTGGCGGTGGAGGTGGTGGTGGTGGTGCATTCTGGTTCGCCAAAAATTGTGCCATCATGTTCATCAGTTGCGTCTGCGCGGCCATCAACTGCTGCATCTGGTCGTTGTTGTTGTTGTTGTTGGGGTCACGGCGAGGAGGCATCTGTTGGGGTTTAGCATAGATGAGCATAGAAAGAAAGATCTAAAAGAAATATTTCTACCCATACAAGCAATTATCAACAAACAACCATAACCAACCAATCAAACAATAGGAACAAGTAAAATTTTATAAAATTTCGAAATTTATAGTTTTGAAAACTTAACTAACACGATATAGGTTCTAACACAAGCGATACCACATTTTGATAGGTCAATACTCTAACGCGAGACGATAACTAATAACCTATGTAGAGTGGTGGTCTCGACTATGTCTTCCTTCTGAAAGTTCTTCTTAAGTGTCTTTTGAAACTCCATTTCACTATCCATAGCCATAATCATCATTGATCCTTTGCTGATATATTCTATGAGGTTGGTCATCTAAAACAAGAGAAGGTAATTTAGAAAGCAATAGTTGAGAAAGGTACAAGAAAGATATTTGGAAAGATTTGGATAAGAAGAAAATAAAATTTTGTTCCTATGGTCTATCTTATTTCTAATCCAAACCTAGGGTTTCGAGCATACAGGCAACATTACGCTCTGATACCATTCTGTAGCACCCTCACTTTGAAAAGCAAGAATACATTGTGAATATGCTAGGCCCTGGATCGAGTATGGCTAGCATTCACCAACAGGATGTAATATCATGCATAAATGTTAAACATTATTACATCGCACGTACGAATGATCCAAAAATAATGTACTTTATTACAACTTTGCATAGCCGAATCTAGCTTAAAATAAATAAAGTTCCACAAATATTATTCATAGTTCAAGCAGCATAATAAAGTAGCACTGAGCTCCATCATCTCCATGTGCCACTGGCGACCATGTTGGTTGTAAGCTCGAAAGAAATCAAACGTCCTTACTCCTCATCTGAACAACCTGCAACATTAACGTTGCAGCCCAGGGAATTTGGGTCAATACCTTGTGACAGGCTGGCAAGTGTCATACTATGGTGGATATTAAATGGCAAAAACTATTCTACATGCATATTTGGCTGGTGGATCTCAAGGCTCTTGCGCAAAGCAAATTTTATCCTATACTTAAAAAAACATTTCTTTCTTTCCAAAAACCTTAAGAGACATCCCTGGGCGCACCAGTGTCTCGAATTCCCCCATGTTCACCCATCAAGTTTTAATTTAGAAATTGGAATGAAGAGATCTTCTGTCAACATCCTTATTTGGTCACTCGTGATTGTCCATTACTGGGGACACGGCTAAGATCTTAGTTTTAAATTACTCTCGAGAGTTTGTGGCACTTTCCCCACTAGACCCAATCAGCCCAAACTTCCTAATCACTCATTTAGTGAAAAGAAAAGGAGAAGATCGAGACGAGACTTTTCAGAAGTGTTTTCCCATGGTACTCTAGCGAGATCACTGCCGTCCTACCCCTCTACATCATCAGATCTCGCTGACCCAGGTCCACACAACGTACTCCGTCAAGACAGAGCCCATATGACTAGTGGTTGCACGGTCGGGCAAACAAACACGGTGTGACATTAATCTCAAACCCTAGGTGGTCATCCACAAGTGCACATACTCAGGTTCACACCATGAAAATGGGCCTGAGTAGCCACTCAACTTCGCCTCCATCAATAAACCAATACCACCTAGGTAATTCATTAATTTAGTAGAATTTTTCCTTAACTCAACTACAATAAAACACTTCAGTTTTGCAGCAAGCAATTCCACTAAATTAAATAGGTCACCAATCAACTAGTCATGTGGCTATCCTGACAGGTTTGCATAGCATATAACTTTAGTAAAGACAGCCTATCATGCATGCTACTGGAAAATAGTCTACAATGCCATATAAAAATATTAATAGGTCATTCATGAATTTGTGTATGCACTTGCCTTGGTAGTTGTTCAGGTTGTTGCAACACTCACAGCACTCCTGGCACTCTTCACAATCTAAACAAACAATTGCATCAAATCAATACACAGACAAAATGGCAGTACAATAAAATATGCATGCAAGATGATTTGCTAACACACAAGTCAAGGTTAAACAATTAATAAATTTATTACTTTCTGTTATTTACTACATGCATGATGCTCATGATTCATAATTTTAGTGATTTAAATAATTTTAAAACAATTACTATGGTCAAAATGCCACTATTTGAGTTTTTACAAAACATTATCAATGCATGATGCAAAAGTGCAAACCAAAAACACTACTGGACAGAGGACACTAAAAGACACACTTTTGCAGAAGAAATCAATTTAAAATAACTTATAGATTTAAAGATATGCCAAAATTACTCAATTCTCTCATTTGAAATTTGAATAATTTTAAATTGGCAAAACAAAAAACTAATAATTCTAAAATAATCTACAGATCATAAGGTTTTCAAAAATATAAAGTTCATTAAATTTGGCCGAGCCATTAAAAAGATATGATGATTTGAAGTTTCAGGGACTTTTCTGCAAAACTGCCATTTAATCTAATTCGGGAAATTCCCAGGAAAATGGCGGCTGACGTGGCGCTGATGCGGACGCTGACTGTGCGCTGACTGGGCGTGCTCTGATTGGTTGGTACCGGTTCGGGTTGGAGGTTAAAAGGCAGCCTTTGGATCGGAATCCAACGGTCCAGATCTAACGCATCTGAGGCCGGCCGGAGCTAGGGTTGCGGCGAGCGGCGGCGGACGGCGGCGATGGTGCGGCGATCACGTTCCCGGCGTTCTGGGGCTCTCCTGGACGCGCGACTAGTACCTGCGTGATCAGCGTGACGAGGGGATGTCGGTGGCGAGGTGGAGCGGTCGGTGGTCTTCTCCTCCTCCGGTGATTGCTCGCCGGAGTTGCTACAGGCGGCGGCTGGCTTCGGTTGAGCACGAACCCGACGATCTGAGGACAGGAAAAAGAGAAGAAGGTGTCCATGAGATGCGCCACGAAGAGGAGAAGCTAGAGGGAAGAAAGAGGGAGGCAGGGGTCGTCGGAGCTTGGCCGGAGCTATGGTTCTCACCGGCGGCAATGGCGGCGCGGCGAGGTCGATCCCGAGCAGCCTGGCGGCGTAGCAGCTAGGGTTCTAGAGGGGAAATACAGAGGGGGTCGGGGGGCTTAAGAGGACGCGCACGGGAGCAACAAACTCCAACAAAAACCCGGCGAAATCGATCCGGAGTTGGATACGAGTCGCGGCCGGTTTCCGAGCGCAGGAAGTTGAAGATGTGATGATGTCAGCGCTTACGTCACCGTGGACCCCACCTGTCAGAGAGAGGAAGAGAAAAACAGAGAGAAGAGAGGGGCCGGGTGCGGGGAAAGGAGATGGGCCGGGTGCGGGGAAAGGAGATGGGCCGGAGTTGGGCCGATTTGCTGGCTCGGCTAGCTGGCTGGCCTTTCTCTTTTTTTTTAACAAAACTTTTAATCTTTTCTTTTCTCTATTTTCAAAACAGATTTTAAAACTTTGGTAAAACTTTTTGTAAAAATTTATAAAAATACTTTTCAGAGAGCTTTTTAAGTATAGAATATTTTGGCACTTGTCTTGCCACCAAATAAAATTAAAATATTTAAAAATATGGCTAGGGTTGCTTAGCACCTTTTATGCCATTTTGAATAAATCAACCCAAATTGAAATAAACCACTAAGTTAAATAAAGTAAATGCAACAAACAATTGCATATGATGAAATGAATGCATGCTTATGCAATTTTTGAAAATTGGGATGTTACATGTGTTCTTGCGCAATGGCGATTGTCTGTTCTCCATTAATCTCGAGACTATGAAGATGACGAGGTTGTCTCCCAAGGAGAATTGCCCATCCCATCTGATATATCCTTACACGATAGCATGGCCGCCGGCATTCCTCAACTGTACTGAACAAGGTACTTGACAAGATGGTAGCCTGTTACTATATGCTAAATGCCTCCTGCAAGTTTTGGTCAACTGCTTGTAAAGAAATAATATGACCAAAATATTCAGTTAACCCTCTGCCATTCTTTAGTTACATGAAAAAGGAGACAATACCGTAGCTTTTACATAGGAAAAAAAGAACCTGATGCTAGCTTTACACTCCAAAACTTTCTTTCTTCACTTCTTTGGGGGAATTCGTGTGATATGACTGAATACCCTGTATTTGCTGCAGGGATGTGATGCTACATTTCAGCTTAAGATGCTAAGGTTGTGTGGCAGAGGTGAGAGTTTACGAGGAAGACATTTGATCCATATGAACTCTTGAGGGATGATTGCTACGCACCTGCTCTGGTTGTGCTTAGATGTTTGAGCCTCGTTTCATGTAATTACTTATGCTTTTTGGTCTTACTTGGTGTTATTGTACTGTCTAATTATTTCTATGGCTAGTCTGTTACTCGAGATTATAATCTGGGAGATATGGTATTTAGCATGCTTTTGGGAATGCTATGCAGGAGTTTCATATTGGTTATATCATTATATCGTATCAATTTTTATATCAGTTCATCTGGCTCCGCATGTTTGGTACATATTACCTTTGTCGTGATATAGTTCTTGTTGGGGTTTGGAGTGTGGCTCCTCTATTACTGATACATGGATGCTAGATGTTCTTTTCTTCGGAAAACATATACAGTGAAGAAACTGAAACCGAAGAACTTAGCCTAATTAATGTCATTTGATATTGTTGTTAGTGCATTCTTTTCATTTTTTTCCACTGTAGAACCTTTTAGATGCTCCGTGGATGGAGATACCAGCCAGGTCCTGGGGTTGTTTCTTCAGTTAATCTGGGTTGAAGGTTTTCTAGGTAAAAATGCACCGTGATTTCTAAGAGATAGGTTATCCTTGTCTTTCTATTATGTTCGCATGACTACGGTTCTGATTGGGTTTCAAGTGTGGTTCCTGAGGAATTGTAGTTACTGGCATAAAAGGTTTTACAAGCATTTGTAAGTCTTACTGTGCATTGAAATTTTGTAGTAATGCACAGGGACGAATTTGTCAGTCAGATCTGTCAATACGGGGACGGCTGATTGTTTGGTCTATAAGTTGGCATTTGTTCTTGCTTTTTATCTGTTCTCTTACGAAATTCCGAGACGTTTTGTAGTTGGAGATGGCATCCTCAGGTTATGGGGTCGTCTTCTTCAATTTCCCTGGGTCAGAGACTTTGTTGGCAACTTGCACTGATTTCGCAGGTACAGGTTATCCTTGTTTTTGAATCATGTATGCATATGAAGGGTCACTGCAGTGATGATCCTGAGCACGTTTACAGTTCTTTAGATCTTCCGCTGTTTACTGTCGATGTTGTTAGAGCAACTCCAGCAGTCGCTGGAAAACTAGCACCGCGCGAAAAACAACTTTTTTTAGGCGCGAGAGCCCGCGCCGCGCCCTCCAATAGACGCGCCATCTTCCCGCGCGAGGGAAAAGCTTTACCGCGCGCGCGGTTGCGCGCGGTTATTTTGGCGCACCTCCCTGCGCGCTTGATAAAACGCGCGTCCAAGCCCAACCGCCGACACTTCATTTTCTCCTCCACCACTTCATTTTCCCCTCCATCGCTTATCTGCCCGCGCCACCGCCCGCCGCCCTCCGCCATGCCACCGCGCCGGGGAAGCGCCGGCTACCGCGCCGTCCGCGCGTGCCCGAACGGCAAGTACTACGCAGAGATCCGGTTCGGCGACGAGCGCATCGGCCTCGGCACCTTCAACACCGCACACGAGGCCGCGCGCGCGTACGACGCTGTCGCGTGGCGGCTCGGGAGCCCGCGCGCGTTGATGAACTTCCACGACGTCCGGAACCGCAAGCAGGCCGAGGCGTTGGCGCCGCCGCCTCGCTTCATGACGGAGGAGGAGTGCCGCCTGCTCATCGCCGAGCGCAATGAGCGCTTGCGGCAGGAGTGGTGCCAGCGTTTCCCTCAGGACGTCGAAGCGCAGCGCCGCCACGACGCCGAGCAGGCCGCGAACAAGGCGGCGGTGAGGGAGGCGAAGCACCAGAACCGCCTCGAGCGCCAGGCGGACAAGGCGCGGAGGCGCGCCTTCATCGAGGCGCAGATGGCCGGGCCGACGACCATCGCCGAAGACGACCCCGTTGGGACGACTATTGGTCGTCGACGCCGGAGTACAACACGACACCGGCATCATCCGATGATGACTACAACTGGGATGACTAGGCTGCGTTAGTGTAGTGTAGTGTAGTGTAGTGTATAAAAGTAGCTTAATGTAATTTTAATCTTCTGTTCTAGCTAAAATGTAGTATGAACTTTTATCTATTTTCTGTTCTAGCTAAATTTATTTTTCTGTATTTTTTAGATTCTCTATAAGTTGAGTTTGCTCAGAAAACGTGTTTGCGCACGCGCCATTTTATAACGTCTGCTTGGGGGGCAATTTTTTATGATTTTTTACGCGCGGCTTTTAGCGCGTCAGGTGGGGAAAATTTGGGTGAGGCGCGCTAAAGCGATATCGCGCGTGCTGCATCCGGCTTTTAGTGCGGAAATTTCCAGCGACTGCTGGAGTTGCTCTTACCTTCAGAAGGCTGTTACAGCGAAATTCAGAACACTGAATAAGCTTTACAGCGACGATCAGCATCAGAAATTCAGAACTCGATACGCTCTGCGTCGCTTTGTCCTTTATTCTTTCTGTTGGTTTGGCATCGGAGCAGAGCTTGGATTTCGATAAATTTCGATTTGGCATCAACCGCACAATGTGCGGGACGGAACTGGTTCCATACCCCAAAGCCGAATCTGGCATTCATCATCATCAACCGCGGCCTCAGCCTGAACTGAGTAGTGGCACTCACTTGACTGCTCGCCTTTAGCGGTTCCCCTTCAAAGCCATATGGTAAAGGTCCCGCTCATCCTCAAAGTTATCAAAAGCCTCTCCCAGTTGACAAAGACACTTGCCTTCACTGCAAGAAGACGGGGCACTACAAGAAAGACTGCCCCGACTTTCTAAAGTCCATAATGGCAAGGAACGGTAATAACATTGTTTCATTTGTTAATGAATCCCTGTATGCACAGTTTTCGAAATCTACTTGGTGGATTGACTCAGGTGCAACGGTTCATGTTGCAAATTCTTTACAGGGATTCCATTCGACGCGGACTATGCAAAGAAACGAAAGATGCGTTGAAGTCGCAAATGGAGTCCAAGCAGGCGTTGAAGCTGTCGGCGACATCTCCCTGGAGTTGGCTGATGGATTCTCCATCCTGCTTCGAGACGTTTTATATGTTTGCATAGAAATTTGATTAGTGTCTCACGCTTGGACAAAGACAGTTATGACACTACCAGGAAAAGCATTATAGGGAGGTTGCCTATCTGTGGCGCACCCTTAATTTATGCACCACAAAAAATTATTCTGTGGCGCATGGCTGTCGATGCGCCACTGAAATTTGAACATTCTGTGGCGCATCCTTAGCCCATGCGCCACAGAATATCAACTTTCTGTGGCGCACTGCACACCATGCGCCACAGAAAGAGAGACTTCTGTGGCGCACCACTCTTCATGCGCCACAGAATACGCGTGGGCCCCACCTTCAATCAGTGGGCCGTGGTCCATCTCGGCCTTTTCTGTGGCGCACCGTGGCTGGTGCGCCACATAAATTCATCTTTCTGTGGCGCATGGAGAAGGATGCGCCAGAGAAAGTTGAAATTATGTGGCGCACCGCCCCCCCCCCTGTGGATCGCCTTTTCAGTTTTGCACCTAGTGAAAGAAAATGATAAAAAATTCAAAAAATAAAATCCTTTCAGATATAGGGAAGGTTTAGGGTCTATTTGTTAGGAAAAATTTGAAATACACATTTTGACTTTTTTTCCAAAAGTAGGTGAAAAAATATTAAAACGGGCATAACTTTTGCATACGACGTCGAAAAAATGCGAATAATACCTTAAAAAAACTAGAGAAAATTTCGGATTCGATGGCACCGGGGTTTACCCGGTCAGCAATTCACAGAATCCTCAAATTCCAAAAAAAAAAAAGTTATGGCCAACAGAAGAATTTTCCCAGCAAAATAAAAAAAATCAAAAAAGGGGAAAAAATTCTGTGGCGCACCAATGCCAAGGATGCGCCACAGAATTATTGGGCGGGATTCGAAATTTTGAATCCCGCCCAATAATTCTGTGGCGCACCAATGCCAAGGATGCGCCAAAGAATTATTGGGCGGGATTCGAAATTTTGAATCCCGCCCAATAATTCTGTGGCGCACCAATGCCAAGGATGCGCCACAGAATTATTGGGCGGGATTCGAAATTTTGAATCCCGCCAGCCCCCTTCTCCCTCTCTTTTCCCTTTTGTCCTTCTCTTCTCCACTTCTCCCTCCACTTCTCCTCCACTTCTCCTCTCCCCTTTTCCTCCATCCTCCTTCTCCTCTCCTCCTCCACTTCTCTCCCCTTTTCCTCCATCCTCCTTCTCCTCCACTTCTCCTCTCCTTCTCCTCCTACACCACCTCCTCCACCACCCCGGCGACCTCCTTCACCACCTCCGGCGACCTACTCCACCACCTCCGGCGACCTTCACCTCCGACAACCTCATCCACCACCTCCGGCGACCTCCCCATCCACCCGGCGACCTCCCCTCCACCCGGCGACATCCCCTCCTCCAACTCCGACGAACTCCGGTGAAATCCGACGAACTCCGACGAACTCCGGCGACCTCCGGCGACCACCATCCTCCACCAACCTCCAACGACTCCCTCCTACAAAATGAAACGAAACGAAATTCCGGCGACCAGATCTAGATCTGGCCAGATCCAGATCTAGATCTGGCCGCCCTTTTTTTTTGAAATTCAAAAAAATTCTGTGGCGCACCGTGGGGATGGTGCGCCACAGAAATATTTCTGTGGCGCACGGAGGAGGTGCGCCACAGAAATATTTCTGTGGCGCACGGAGGAGGTGCGCCACAGAAAAAAATTTAGTGGCGAGATTTCTGTGGTGCACCCAAGAATTTTGCGGGTGCGCCACAGAATGTCAAAAAGGTGCGCCACTGATAGCCTTTTTCCTAGTAGTGTGAGTGTTATTTTGGACATGGCAAGTATGCCATTTGGTGTAATAATACTGTGGGGGTTGCTTTCCTCCACAATGAGCTTTATTTATTATCCTCGTGTGATAAAGTATATTCTGTGTGCAATGTGGATGAACATATTTCTGCGTCGAATAAAGAACAAAAGAAAAGAAAGAGAACTCATGATTCATCGAAATTGTGGCACTGTCGTTTAGGCCACATTTCGCGGGGGAGAATAGAAAGACTCGTTAAAAATGAAATTCTTCCTCCGTTAGAGTTCTCAAACATAGAGCAGTGCATCGATTGCATAAAAGGAAAATTTGTAAAACAAATTAAAAAGGGTGCAATTCGAAGCACAGCGACACTTGAAATTATCCACACTGATATTTGTGGACCATTTTCAGTGAAAAGTGTGGATGGTTATGACTCGTTCATAACATTCACAGACGATTACTCCCGATATGGTTATATTTATCCAATCAAAGAAAAATCAGAGGCATTAGATAAATTTAAAATATTCAAAGCTGAAGTTGAAAATCAACATGATAAAAGAATAAAGATAGTGAGATCTGACCGTGGGGGGAGTACTACGGTCGACACACTCCATATGGACTAGTCCCTGGACCTTTTGCGAGGTTTTTGCAGGAGACCGGAATAGTCGCCCAGTATACCATGCCGGGCGAACCTCAGCAAAATGGAGTAGCTGAAAGGCGCAACCGTACCCTTATGGATATGGTGCGCAGCATGATGAGTTACTCCACATTGCAATTGGGATTATGGATGGAGGCGCTTAAAACCGCCGTTCATATTCTCAACAGAGTGCCAAGTAAGTCGGTGCCCAAAACACCGTACGAACTGTGGACAGGAAGGGTACCTTCCCTTCAACACCTTAGGGTGTGGGGGTGCCCAGCTGAGGCAAAATTGTTTAATCCAAACATTGCAAAATTAGACCCCAAAACAGTCAGTTGCCACTTCATTGGCTATCCCGAAAAGTCAAAAGGTTTTCGTTTCTACTGTCCAGACAGATATACAAAGTTTGTAGAAATGAGACATGCAGTCTTTTTAGAAGACGAACTGATGAGGGGGAGCATGGTAGCCCGAAAAATTGATCTTGAGGAGAAGAGGGTGCATGCACCTAATCCGATCATTCAGGAGCCATTTTTCTCGCTACCTGTTGTGCCTACACCAACAGTCCCTGAGATTGAGGTGCAAGCACCTGTCGTGACTCCACCCGTGACTACAATGGGCAAAGATCCGGAGCCTGCTCGTCAGGAACGGACTGAACCCATTGTTGAGCATGAAAGGGAGCTGCAGCAGCCAAACCCACCAGAGACAGAAACCCTTGGAAGGTTTAAGAGAATTAAAAAGCCAACTATCTCTAGTGATTATGTATATAATACAGAGATAGGTCATATGGAAGGTGATCCCACCTCATATGAAGAAGCCATGAGCAGTCCTCATTCATCGAAGTGGCAGGAGGCTATGGAAGATGAGATGAGGTCGATGAGTTCCAACGATGTTTGGAACTTAGAAAAGATTCCTAAAGGAGCCAAGACAGTAGGCTGCAAATGGGTCTACAAAACAAAGTATGACTCCAGAGGGAATGTAGAAAAGTATAAAGCACGTCTTGTGGCAAAAGGATTTACACAAAGGGAAGGAATAGATTATAATGAGACATTTTCTCCAGTCTCATGTAAGGATTCCTTCAGAATCATAATGGCACTAGTTGCACATTTTGATTTAGAGCTGCATCAAATGGATGTAAAGATGGCATTTCTGAATGGAGATTTAGAAGAAATTGTTTACATGAAACAACCCAAGGGTTTTATCATGCAGGGGGAGGAAGATATGGGATGCCGTCTAAAGAAATCCATTTATGGATTAAAGCAAGCCTCTAGACAGTGTTATCTGAAATTTAATGAGACTATTAAAAGGTTTGGATTTAAAGAAAATGTTGAGGACAACTGCGTTTATGCAAAGTTTAAAAGTGGGAAATACATTTTCCTAATCCTATATGTGGATGATATCCTGCTTGCGAGCAGTGATGTTAGTCTACTAATAGAGACGAAAAAGTTCTTGTCCTCAAACTTTGATATGAAAGACCTTGGTGAAGCATCATATGTTTTGGGCATAGAAATTCACCGAGATAGAAAGAATGGAGTGTTAGGACTGTCGCAGAAGGCATATTTAGAAAAGGTTCTAAAGAAATATAATATGCATGCGAGTAATGCCACACCTGCTCCTATAGTCAAGGGCGACAGTTTTGGGAAATTTCAATGTCCCAAAAATCAATATGAGATCGATCAAATGAAATCAGTACCATATGCTTCGGCTGTTGGAAGCTTACAGTATGCACAAGTGTGCACTCGCCCTGACTTAGCTTTTGTTACCGGGGTATTGGGTAGATATCAATCGAATCCAGGCATAGAGCAGTGGAGGATGGCAAAGAAAGCTTTGCATTATGCGCAAGACACAAAGGACCTCATGCTAACATACAAAAGATCTGATACCCTAGAGATAAGAGGGTATTCAGACGCAGATTTTGCGGGGGATAAAGATGATAGAAAATCCATGTCTGGATACATCTTTACTCTCGCAGGAGGAGCTATTTCGTGGAGAAGCTCCAAACAGTCAATAGTTGCATCATCCATGATGTATGCAGAATTTATAGCATGTTATGAGGACACGGGGCAGGCAATATGGTTAAAGAAATTTATACCCGACTTGAAAGTGGTAGATTGTATCGACAAACCACTAAAGATGTACTGTGACAACCAGCCCGCAGTATTTTACGCTCACAACAACAAGTCAAGTAATGCTACAAAGCCAATAGAAATAAAGTATTATGTTGTGAAGGATAAAATCCAGGATCACACTATAAGTCTCGAGCATATAGGGACAAAAGATATGCTTGCGGATCCGCTAACGAAAGGCTTACCTCCCAATGTGTTCAAGGAACACTTAGCCGGCATGGGTTTAAGGTAGAGCCTATGATCCTGGATCATAAGAGGCCCAAAAGTAAAAGTTTTTGTTTCAAAACAAAGAGGTACATTGTAGCTGTCTGATTCTATCGGCAATTGAGCTGAGACGATGAAACATGCTCTATGTATTGATTTGTGATGAAACGAGTAAAGTAAAAGGAAAAGCAAAGGTGAGATCTAGGGGGAGAATGTTAGGTCGATCTCCACCGTCGTGGCCCAACGGCCACACGGGCCCTAGGTCAATGCGCCCTGATCGGGGGCACCCAACCCTCTTATGGTTGGTGGGCCCCTGTGGCAGCGCTATATAAACAGGGTGGGGGCCGGGGCACACAGTACGAGGTTCACCGTGTTGCCCAGCACCCCACCGACAACCCCTACCGATCTAGGGTTAGCGCGAGTCACGGGAAAGCTCCACCACCGCCGCCACCTTCACTCACCCACGCACACCACCACTGTCACCACTCCACCATGGCCGGCAGTTCGAGCTCGGCGTCCACCGGAGGTAGACACGCCGGTCCCCTCTCCCTCTCTCCCTCTGCATCTCTCTGTTACTCTCATTGTCAAAGGGGAAACCCTAAAGGATCCACTGTGATCGATCTAGTGCTAGTCTATTGATCTTAACACTGTAGTGTCTATGGCCATCAAAGGCTAATGCATTAAATTACCTCTCTGATGTACAGCTATGCTGCATTTTGGTTACTGCATCAATGTTGTGCATGTCATATTATTAATTTTATTGCTAAATCCGCTTTAAATCAAATTGGGTAAACACTTTGATAAGATTAGAACTGCAATGTCTTGGGTGCATACTTCTAATACACACACTGCAACTTACCGGAGGTTTTGGTAATTCACGTCATCATACTCCAGAAAGGGATGTTAGATGGAACTATACATATGACATGCTTAATGTTGTGAGTTGTGAATTCAGATAAAGACAATTTAACGGTTTTTCTTAATTCAATTACGAAAACATCCTAATGCCTGCTGACGATTGGCATGTTGCTCAAGTATTGTTTGATTTTTTTTATTTTTTTGAAATTCTTTCAGATTCAACTCTTGCTTTGTTTGGGATTTATCATTCATTCATTCCACATCGCATCTAACGGTGCATCAACATTTATTTACACAAGGCCGTTGGTAAAATGTAATTAAATATTTGAAATACTGGTAAGAAAATCCCCTTCTATGTGCATTTGCATTTATTTTGGATTCTAGGCGTAAATTGATGCACTTGGTACTTCTATCTCACTCTTAATTGCAGCCCTAGCATATGATTATACAACTTATTTATATGATGCAAAATATATTTGAATGAACTTTATGCTAACTACGATAAAAAGTATGCTGGAGTTCGGCAGCGAAGACCTGCATCACAACTATCTGCTGGAAAGAAACCATTGTGGAGTAAGTTATTCCTAGGAGGGCGGCTCTTCCTCGACCTTGTCATCAACAACCCTCGACACATTCAGGTGGCGGAGACTTGTATCTTAGGTCCCCGATTGTCAACTATGACGAAATCCGACGTTGAGTTCAACATATTAAAGTGGTGGCATTACCACGAGTTATTTATCAGGTGCTTTCAATATTAGGATGATATTTGTTTTCATTATCCGTCTGAACAACATCATAAAAGTCTGTTGTCAGTCTAGCTGGAAGAACAGTTGATGAGATAAGTGCATGTGGCACACCTGATATGGTTATACTCCCTTCGTTTCACAATACTAGTTGGCGTGCACGTGCAATGCACGCTTCATGAAAATGCGGCAAAATATAGATGTGTAAGGAATGTTGTCTTGAACCAATTTTAAACCACTTACAAAAGCATTTTATGAACCATGCAAATACATTCTATACTTGTCTCGAAGTTAAATAGAAGAGTAAAAACAAATTTCTTTGGTTACTTGTGACAAAGCAATCAGGTTTTTGTGTAGTTAAATATAAAATACTTTGTTGATGGTTTTCGAAAATTCAGATGACACATTTTTTTTACATTTGATGAATACATATACAAATCTAATAAATTATAAGTGGAACTTTCCGGTGCCCAATGTGGAATCATAGCGATCGTGAACAGAAATTAGCCAGAGAGTAAAAGACATGCATTTAGAAATAGTTTTTTTTAATAAAAACTTGATATTAAACTTTTCCCTTGCTCAATTTTGAAGCTAATATTACGGTGTCCGAAGCATGTCAACAAATCAAACCATTTTACTGAGGTTATCGAATATCAACAATCAACTACATGGGTAGGCTTACATTTTCAATAAAAAAGAAATGGACAGAGAAGCATCAATACAATCAACACTTGTATTGAGCTTGCAACTGAAGAAGCATTACTGACATTTACAAGGTGCCTGATATGCATCATATCTAGTGTCACCTCTTCGACTTGTTGCACTCCTCTTGCTGCACCTCTACACCAGTGGCCAGGACTGCACTGTCCGCTGTGAGAACATCATCCTGGAACTGAGCCACTCGCTGGCCAGCATGTATCCTAGCAGTTTGAAGCAAACAGTGCAGTCCTGCTGGCATTAAACCACGGTTAATGACTTCATATTATCTGCTCAATGATTAACGATTTACATTCGAATGGATGAATGAAGCTTGTAAATGAGAGACTACGGAAATTGCATTGTGGAGCATGGTATAGGAATAACACAAAGAAATAGGAAATGCATAGCATAGCATACCATGGTACAGAAAGTATGTACCTTATCGTTTTGCATGTTCCTGAGAATGCTTCTACCTTGTGCTTCATTAGATACCTACCCTAGTAGTAAGAGAAAGACCAAGGAGTAAATCACATACATATATAGCAGTGAGCGTAGGTAGTGGTAATGAAGGAAATTGGGTACCTCACCTTACCTTGGATATAATATGCTTGGGTTGTCCAATCGACTATTTACAAAAATAAGAACAACAGATGCTACAACTAGGAAACCTCAACTGTGATAAATCTGAGCTGAAACTAAACTTGCAACCCTCTATAAATTCCAATAGCTCATAGCCTCTTTTCCATTTAAAATGAAACCAAACCACAACATATACAAGGTTCAGGAGATAATTCCAGCCACATGAAACCACTCCCCACATGGCAGGTGCACAACATTAAAAAGGTTGCTTAAACATTCCATTCAAACTAAGCACACCTATGGAAGACCATTAGGGAGGAATTATATCATCCATAACATTCAGGTTCATCGAGATATAATAATGGCTTGCTTAGCACAAATGAAGATGTGCCTTGAATTAGTGCACTGTAGTCCATCCATTCACTAACAAAATATGTCTTGGACACGAGCATGGTCTCCAAAATATAATTTTGGACATCAATTTTTGTATGTGTTAGTACAAAAATTATAATATTGTGGTAAGATGAAATTATTTTTTCATGAACAATCTAACCCATTTAAATACTCACTTTCTGGTCAAATCAATCTGGATACTCATTTGTATGATATGAACCAAATTTAAAACTTCACGCTATCTAATATGTTATATGTCATCTACTTAGGAAAGGATATAGTAGTTAATAACCAGGAAATGTGCAAGACCTGATAACAGCAGCCTCCTGCATTGCTGCCTCCACCGGCATGCGCACGACAAGGACATTCACATGAAAAGTACCGGCGCCAAGAAGAGCCATCTCTTAAAATCCGCCCTCCTAAGAATCCCATACATCACCCTGAATATATGGCATGTCAACCATATCTCATTTGGTTCCAGAAGATACGTGTATCTGATTGAAACATTAACTTATGGGTTGTGTAAAATCTCAGCTGAAAATAAAATCTTTTTCTATACACAATGACATGGAAAAAAGTGATAAAAAACTGTAACAGAGCAACAATATCCCTATTGAGATCTCAGCTTCTAACTGCTTCACCATATAAATATATGTCTGAAAGATTAAAAAAAAACATATGGTAAGCGTAAAGTGTTAACCTAACTCCCATGTATCCCCTGACGCTGCTGGACGCAGGTGTATATGTCGCGGTGATGCCCCATGGTATCCACACACCATGATACATGCATTTCTTCAGAGTACACATATGTCTAATTTTCTCTAAGTTCATATCTATAATTGTCATGCATAAGTAAGCTCCCATCCACATTTCTATTTTCTGTCAATTGATTCAAGTAACAAATTATTCTAGGACAAACCAAAAAATTCAGAAAAAGTGGTAAGTGACTCTAAATAATCTTGACTGCTAGAAATAATAAGGAAACAAGAGTTAAGTATATTGGTATTTTTAGCTAAATCTGTTAGTGTATATGAATGTAGCCCATAGTTAGTGCATAAGGAACAAATAAACAACAGAAAGATAGTATAGATGATTGGTCTATGATGGAGCAAAACTAACTGTTGCACTATGTTATTTTTTCATTGTAATATTAAAGAGATACCTGATTCACCCAAAACAAATAGAGAGTGATGTTTCCTCTCTTTGGAAGAACAACATCAGTTTTCACACAGCACTCGGTTAATTTTCAATTTCCCCTAATAACGATAACAAAATTATGACTCCTTTCATCATGCACAAATAAGAAACTCAAGGAAATATGTTGGGGGTAGCAAAGATATCTTTTCCTACGTCTCAATGCGTCCATACAACAAAAATCTGAAGAAAGAAGCCACAATATCATGATCAAATATCTTTTGCACATTCTATCAAACACGTGAGGTGCGGCTCCAGCGAGGAAGAAGGATCAAGCAACGCACTATGAAGGAGTGAGGGAGAGAGTGCAAGGCCAGGGAAGGGAGCATCATGCAGGGCGGCGGCGAGAGCGGCGTGGGCAGGGCGGCAGCAAGGACACGCGTGCGGGTCGGCGGGGAAGATTTGCATTACCTGAATCGTACGTGCGGCCGAGACACAGCGGTGGCGTAGTCAAGACCGTGGCGTCCAAGGGAGGGATGGGGCGGCAACAATGCCGGCCGCATCCAGACAGGGTAGTCCGTTGGAGGGGCAGGGTGATGGCGGCGCAGGCGATGGGTAGGGAGGGGGCGTGCAGCGGCAGCGTAGGTGGTGGGCAGGGCAGAGATGTCCAGTGGCGGTGCGTGCGGCGGCGCGGGCTATGTGCGACCGCGGCGGTATCGACGGCGACAGAGGGCAGGGCTGGGGCCTCCAATGGCGGGGTGTGCGCGATGTGCAGGGCTGGGGGCATGCGTCGGCGTCATGCGTGGGGATTTTCTTTACGGGGTGGAGGTGGAGTAGGATTCAGTCAATGTAAAACACTAAGTGCACACGGATATCTGATTGGTTAGTTTGCACCGCTAGATTTAGTTTGGTGGGGCAAATCCAACGGTTGCAATGATTTGGGGTTATGTTGACGGGGTGCATGTAGCGAAAGTGATGTTTGTTTGTTTAATATTAGTGGAGATAAGATGTTTTAGCATTTCTCTTTCCATCCGTATCTAGACATGTTTAAGTGTAAGATTCATTTGAACCTTACACTAAAACATGTCTAGATACGAATGGAAAAAGAAACGCTAAAACATGTCTAGATACGAATGGAAAAAGAAACGCTAAAACATGTTATACTCCCTCCGTCCATAAATAAGTGTCTCAAGTTTGCTCAAAAGTTGAGGTATCTAGTGTCTAGATATCTCCACTTTTGAGCAAACTTGAGACACTTATTTATGGACGGAGGGAGTATTTAGGAACGGAGGGAGTAGATGGGAACTAGCCCAACTGAAAAATCAACTCCGATGCTTAGACCCAGAGCTGATAGCGGCATTTCAAAATATTTATCAGACTAGATTTCTCTAGAAGAATAGCTGTACTCTTTGCAATCTTGTTTTCTTCTGTAATTTTCTTTTCCGAAAACAGGCAAGCAGGGTCTTGTAATTTGTCCGTGTTTTTTTTTCTTCGTTTTTTCCTAGACGTGGACCTGCCCGGCACAGCACGAACAGTAGTAATCTCGTGACTGGCGCCCTCTGTCCAGCATTAGCCGAAACAACCGGGGCTTGAAGGAAGAAAATCCTATACGACCTGGGTCGTACGCCCCGATGGCTGGACCAACCTGTTTGATTGACACGTAGCCAAACGAATCTCAAAGCAATTCCAAATCGCTATAATCCTGTTCCCTTCTGGCCTTCTCCGTTGCCGCACGCGTGCTGCCTCTCCTCGTCGTCGGAATCCTCTGTGTCTCTGTCTTCTTAGCTAAATACAAGATTGTGGAAAATTGATTCGTGATTGTACTGACTCACCAAGCAGGCCAATCCCAATGTGTGAGATGCAGGAACCAGCACCATCGACTAGTAGCTTGGCCACGGCCAGCTTGGGCAAGCAGATGGTGTGGTTTACTAGCGGGTGCCGTGAGCGACGAGGTCGAGGAGCATGGCCATGGTGGCGAGGGAGGGAGCGAGTTGCGTCGGGGATTGAGAAGCGTGGTCGTGGACCCAGCTGACGAGCGTGGCCATGCACACCGGGGGAGCGCGGCGAGCATCAGTGGATATGCGGAAGAGCGCGCCCATGAAAAACTTTTTTTTTTTTTTTTGAAAGCGCCCATGAAAAACTTTGGAGAGCAGCGGCCGCCGGTGGACCTGTGACTATAGGTGGCCAAACGTGCCGGCCCGGCCCGGCACGGCCCGGCACGCAACCGGCACGGCACGGGAAAGGCACGGCCCGTTAGGCACATTAGCCATTCGTGCCGTGCCGGGCCGGCCCGCGTGCCGCGGCGCGAGCTCGGGCACGGCACGGAGGCCCAATAACGGCCCGTTAGGCACGCCGGGCACGGCCCATTTAACGTAAATACGACCCAAAAACTGAAAAAAAATTAAAATAGATAAAAAAAATAAAAAAAAATTAAAAAAAAACCTAATCGTGCCGTGCCGGGCCGGCCCACGGGCCGCGACCGGGAGCTGGGCACGGCACGAAGCGGGCCCGTGCCAGGGCACGGCCCGTTTAGTTTCGTGCCGTGCCTGGGCCGGGCCAAATTTCCCGTGCCTCGGGCCGGCCCGGCTGGCACGGCCCATTTGGCCACCTATACCTGTGACACAGGAGCAGAAGAGTTCCGGCGGCGGCGTGCGACAATGGAAAAGGGAATGGCTGAGCTAGGCTGCTTTGAGATTCGTTTGGCTACGTGTCAATCGAACAGGTTGGTCCAGCCATCGGGGGCGTACGACCCAGGTCGTATAGGATTTTCTTCCGGGCTTGAATGGGACTCTGACTGCTCTCGCATCCCGATCTCCCCTTCCTCGGCGACGACCTCATGGCTCCGGCCGCCGCCATCTTCGCCGTCCTCGGCGACGACCTCCTACGGGAGATCTTCCTCCTCCTCCCCACCCCCGCCGACCTCCTCCGCGCCGCGCTTGCCTGCAGGCCTTTCCTCCGGGCTATCCGCAGCGCCTTCTTCCTCCGCCTCTTCCGCCGCCGCCACCCCTTCACCTGTCCGCCCCTCCTCGGCTGCTTCCTCCACCGCCCCATCGCAGACCGCATCCGCGAGAACCCAGGCCCTCTCTTTATCCCCGCGTCCCCCCTCCCCGCCGCCTCCGCCGGCACGCGCCGCGTCATCGAGGGCGGCGACTTCGCGCTCTCCTTCCTACACGCCCGCGGTTCGTCGCCGTCGTACGCCGACCGGTGGAAGGTCCTGGACTGCCGCAACGGCCGCCTCCTGCTGCTTAACAGGGTGACCGGAGGGATGGCCGTCGCCGACCCGTTCACCCGGCGCTGCGTCCCTCTCCCCGCGCCCCCCGCCGAGCGCCCCGTAGGGTACGGCCTCGTCACCGACGACGGCGACTCGTCGGTGTTCCAGGCGTTCTGCATTTCGCAAGACGGCGCCGGGGGATCCTCCGGGCTGCGCGCCCTCGTCCTCTCCTCCGGCCAGCTCCGCTGGGCTAACGTCGCCGGCCTTGTGCTCGCACACCAGGCCGCCGATCTCGCCGACTGCCGGGCGATGCAGGCGAACCGATCGCTGTACTGGGGTCTCAAGGACTGGGAGCGCATGGTGGAGCTCAACACGGTGACGATGGAGTTCTCCGTGCTGGAGCTCCCGGCTTTCACACGGGAGCTCAGATTCGACGTCGTCGAGAAGGGAGAGGACGGCGCCGGTGGGCTCTACCTGCTCACCATGCGCGGCTTCTGCGTCGAGGTTTGGGGCGGTTGGGAGGATGGCGAAGGTGGACTGACATGGACGCTTGTGGAGAAGTCAGTAAGGTTCCAAAGGGCGATGGCCGCGAGGATTGGTTCGGAACATTTGCACCGGCATGGGCTGCATGTCATCGGGGTGGTTTCCGGCGTCCTGTTCTTGCGCAATGGGAATCGCCTGCTCTCCATTGATCTGGAAACTATGAGGCTGAGGGTGTTGTCTCATACAGAGAAATGCCCATCGGGGCTGATTTATCCTTACACGATAGCTTGGCCGCCTTTGTTCTTGAACCCTACTGAACAAAGTGCTTGATAAGATGGTAATCCATGATGCTTTATACTCCAAAACTTTCTTCATTCTCTTCTTGTGTGAAATCTTGTGATATGCTGAACGCCCTGAATTTGCTGCAGGAATGTGAGGCAACGTTTCAGTTTATGATGATAAGAATTTGTGGCAAAGGAAAGGGAAAGAAGAAATCCAATTGTCCATACGAATTCCTGGAGAATGATCGAAGAGTAACTACTCAGCTGTGCTTACATGTTTGAGCCTTGTAGGACCTAATTGTTCAGTCTTCTGGTCTTAGTTGATGTATGCCCACTCTGTTATTCGACTGCATACTCTAGGAAATGTAGCATTTAGCATGCTTCCTGATTTCTGTTCCAGTTCATTTGGCTCCTCGCCTAGTTACTTAACCTGCAGTTGGTGTGATACGATATGCGAACATGTTAGACCTACCAGTACTTTAACCACAACTAAGCTTTGGGAGCATACATCAATCAGTAACTTATACTTTTAACTTTGTACACTCAACAGAAGTTACACGCATCTCATCCAAATACTATGCTCAGTAGTCAGTACCCAGCAAATAAAGATGGTATACATAATTGCATCAAAGAAAATGATAGGATAAACCTCTGTTTGGCAAAGTGCACAGCCTAGAGTACGGAATTATGTTGTATCTGCTGCAGACGCTGGCCATCTCCTTCTCTACGATGATGCTGTTCACGGGGATCATGTCACTATACTGTACATGACCAGCCTGTAGTACTCCTGGACAGCCTCCGTCATGTGGGGACGGGTCATCGTCTCCTTCACCTGATTTTTCGGCGTCGCCATGGCCGAGATCTGCTCCTCCTTCCCTGTAAGAACACAAACACTTCCCTTCTCTTCATCCCACCATTCTTTGATAAGCGAAATCGCCGCTCATCTTGATTTACAGCGTGTGATCGAAAATGGGATTTCTTGTGCTCTGCTTATAGTTTTCACTTTTTATTTGGACAGTAAAGAATGATACGAGAGTGGCATGACTGAATCTTGAAAGCATCTTTATTTGCTCTACTTGGTATTCTGAGAAGAAAGCTCCATGTTTGTGATAGCAGCTGCATCCTCTGCTTCCAACTTATTTTTCCCCACGACAGATCACACACCACAGGTTCCCTATACTAGGCTGCTCATTTTGGTTGGCCTCAGTTTGGCCGGGGCCTCATTTCACCCCAATTGCCGCAAGCCCCGACAAAGTGAGGCCAACCATGAAATGATCATGAAGGATTATTTCACCGAGATGTGCACATATCCTGCTCATCTTTTCATAGGTGTTACCGAATGCCCATAAACCATTTTGTGCACATTGTTGAAACTTGTGAGGCCAACTGCTTATATTTCACTCGTTAGAGTAATGCTGTCGGCCCCATTGGGTTTAGCGCATATTAAAAAATATCGGTGGCACATATTATATTCTAGCTGATTACAACGACGAGTATCTTTGCAATGGAGAGGACACTACTCTCGGGTCCGTGAGGATGTTTACGAAGACGGTGATTGAGGTTTGCTGTTGAGTATCTAAGAGCATCCAATGAAAAGGACATGACGAAGCTAATGGCGATAAAGGAACCAAGGGCATGGGTGGGCATGCTTGAGAGCATCGATGTATGTATTGGAGGTAAAAATTGCCCCATGACATTGCACAACCAGTACACTGCTCATCATCGTGATCTAACTATCATACTTGAAGTGGCGGTCTCAGAGGACTTGTGGTTTTGGCATTATTTTGTTTGCTTGTCGGGCTCTCTCAATGATATCAATGTTCTGCAGAGATCTCATCTATTTGCTAGGCTTGCAAGTGATGATGCTTCGACTTGCAACTTCACGATCATTGGCCATGCATGCATATGTTATGGGGTACTATCTTGCTGCCGGTTTGCAAGTGATGATGCTCCATGCTTGCAACTTCACGATCGTTGACCCTTCATGGTCAACATTTGGAAGACAATCTCAAATCAACAAGGTAAAAAAGTATGCTCAGTTTGCTACTTGTCAAGAAAATTGTCAGAAGGACATTGAGATCATTTTTATTGTGTTGCAAGCTCAATTTGCTATTTTCGAAATAGCCGTGTGAAATCTCGCTGAAACCTAGACTGGATCCAAGCATTTCTGAAAACCGGACAGACTAGATGATTGAAAACCGGGAGTCGTATACCCTGCTTCGTAATTATCTCATTGTAGAAAATTATTTGGGAGAGAGTCACCATATTATTCATTTTCATTCAGTTTTGATGATGTGTGATGAGAACCATTCTTTGCCGACCTTTCGAAAAAGCAAACCATTCTTTGCATTCTGTATGAATCTTATTTGTCTAATTGTTATAATTTGACTATTATTGTAATTTAGATTATCGTTATATTCTATGCTAGTGAAATATTAATAAGTTTGATTTATATTATTGTTAAATTTAGAGATCATTTAGAGTAGCAAATTTAAATTAAAATCTAAAATCTATCCCACCTAAAAAAATCAGGTCGGCCTTTTTTCTTTTTTCCATACGACACCTCGCGCGCGAGGGCCGGGTTCCATTCCATATGGAAACAGATCGAACAGATTTTTGTTGCAGGTTCAAAAGCTAAAAGAATGGTGAAAGGTGAAAATTGTTATAAACGATAGCCACGTAAACGACGAATAAAAGAGATCAAACCAACGGGGACATGAGATTTTAACGTGTAAAACCCTTCCAACAAGGAAGAGAAAAAATCACGGGCGCCAGCCAGAAAAACTTCACTATATCGGGTGAGGTTACAAACGTCGGCGATTTACAACTTTCGACTTATCCAAAATTGGCGGCTTACAAGATGTATGTATAGTGATCCTGACCTAATCCAGGTCGTTACCTCTAATCCAAATCCGCTTCGCTTCGCTTCGGCCCAGCCTCCCCGCGAGGCCTCACTCGCTCAGTCAGAACTTAGCTACCCTTTATATGAATTTGGATCAACACAAAATAACAAAAATGGAGCAGAACTTAGCTACCCTTTATATGAATTTGGATCAACACAAAATAACAAAAATGGAGCCCCAGCCAAGGAAGAGGACCATATCAACCTCACATAAGCACTACGCATAAACCTAGACTACTGACGAATATATACTAAGTTACTAGACGAATAGGCGAGCTTCGCCTCGCCGACTTCATGGCGTTCTGGCAGAACATGGCTGATGTGGTAAATTTATAAGTGGTTTGCTCTGTGCCACTAAAGCCGATAGACGCATGGAGCACGAAGCAGGCCAAAGAGTTGTCAATAGAACTGATTCTTAGTCGGTGAAAATAAACTAAATAAACAAAAAAGCATGAGAGAAAAATGCAAGGATGGCAGTAGGAAGTGTTGAACATCATGACCAGCATAGCATATAATAAGATGTATCCCTCCTTTGAGTGAGCAGAAAGAAGAAATATAGAAGTTAAGGCTTAATAGACGACAATTGTTGCCCATATCTTATACCCTTCCATATTAATTGTGCTCTTCAGTTTGTGCAGAATCTTCTTTGAAAGATTCAATATTGCTTCTGAGATCCTACCATGATAATAAGATTTCATTAAGATTCAAGCAATTCATTACTTTACATAGTATACAAAAAAACAAATGTAAGAAGCATTGATGATGAAACATCATAGAAGGAACAACTCAAGTATAACTTAGAAATGAGGGTGAGTGTCTGTCAAGACCTATAAAATTTGATACCCCTTTTTCTTACTACTATTTGAATTTTTTAGTTCAAATTTCACCAGTGAAAACTATTCAGATAATCATGTTTATGGGTAACTTATAAAATGTGACACCAGCAAGTTTGTTGGAAAAACCATAGACGGATGAGGAGAATACCTTTCAAAGAGATTAATCTTCAAACTTTAGAAAATACTTTACGGTATGAGTAAAATACGGAAATAATCTCCTTTTGACAATGTTATACTTGATTAGAGACTTGACACATACACATGACATAGTCACAACATTAAATTGAACGCGGCACTGTAATGGGGATCGACACCCATAGACGAATGAGGAAAAATCATAGACCAATGAGGAGAATACCTTTCAAAGAAACACAACTACTATTAGTTGCACCAAAATAACAGTCGGAAAGAATTAGAAACAGAGGATGGCGGCCACAAATATTCTGTAAGTTGTCTTATCACACATTATTTCAGCATATTGTCTGACTGACCATATATATTAGATCCATACTGTGTAAGGCATTACCATAGAACTTAGTTTGCACAATATCTACTGCACAAGGAGGCAAAAAAAAAAAAAAGGAGAACCAATGTACGTTTGCCTTGAAGAAATGAAGGATCATATGGTTAACTAAGGGAATCGTGAGCTTACCAAGATTACACAATATTGGGAACAATATTGAGCAATATTATTGTTCTAGATATGAATCAATTCATCAAAAATAGTTGTATGATTTCCCCATAAATTTGATCGATGTACCATGAGTGAGAAAACAACAATTCAAATTATACCACGGTGTATCTTACATTACTACTAAAAAGGACGGATTACTACCTTGGTTTACTAGCTTTCTCTCTTCTCACTCCTCTGTTTCTTATCAGCCTGTACCACAATGCAACTTACATAACCGGAATCTATTTGGACACCCATTACAGAGAATTAGAGATAGAGATTACCATCATAGTTTGCTTTATATATTGCACAATTACCTATTCCTCAGTTTGAGGGTGCTAGTCTGAAAACATACCCTAACTTTGGACACATCTACGGATTGAAAACCACCTAACATAGAATTTTCACCTTTACTACTGCGTTAACTGGGTTTCCATTATAGCCTTTAAGTAAAACAAATATATTACAGAACTAAGTAAACAATCCTTTCTCTCTAAATACCAGTGGATATATAAAACCAAATAACACCAAAATCGGCGAAACATACCAAAAACCATTAGAAATCCCGAACCAGATGGAGGCAACCGCGCCGGTCGCATGCGGGCCGTTGAGCACGGCAATCCCCAATGGAGCAGCGCCGCCAGATCACTTGCATATGAGATGAAATAAAAAAACAGATATTATGCCACAAAAAGTGTCCAGACGAAAAAGGTACCTCAAACATCTCAGCAAATTAAAAGACACCAGAAATAGCACCAGGATAAACCTATCAATTAAGCATATGCTTTCACAATATTATAACATGGTGTTCTCTATGGCTAGCAATGTAGCAGAGCTCACGTGAATGCAAGACTTGACACTTGCAGTGGCTGCAGCCGAATAATAATGACTCCTCTTAACCAATCAATTAAGAGTCAATAATTCAATGTAGCCGCAAAGTTCAGCATGCTAGCATGCTGCAATCAAAGGGAAAGGAAATAATAATCCGTAACATAAACCGATAGTTATCAGGTATGGTACATCATACCTAGGGAGCTTGGCTCGGCCGCTTGACCAGGGGAGCAGCCGCAGCAGATCGAGTACGGCGACCAAGGGAATATCTCTTCAAGCAGGGTGAGACTCAGATCCATCAACCGCACATCAGATCTGAGCTCTAGGAGCTCCCTAAAATCTCAAATCCCAGCCACCATGGTCAGGATTAGAAGAGGGAGAAGAGGAACCCTAGAACAAAGATCCGGATTTTTAGAAGAAAAGAAAGAGCTAGACCTAACTGTACAACACCAGACGTCTAGACCCCCTTCTCCTCACCGCCGGCCGCCGACCATGGGGGCAAAGATGCCGGATCGGAAGGAGGAGGTTGGGAGCAAGCGGGAGGAGGTCGGCACAGATGGTCAAAGCGCCACAAGAGCAGTCACAGTTCAGCAACACAGGAGTAGGCCAACCCATCCGCGCCGGGAGAGCAGCGCCATGATAGGTCTACAACAGACGATGGGTCGACGCGTGGAGCACGAGCTGAGCCCTCCAGAATTCATGGACCCACAAGCCAGGGACACGTGATGGGCAAGTGCCCTCTGCAGCCTCGCAGCAAGCCCGGCGTAAAGCTTTAGACTATTTGGCTTCCAGATCAGGGGAACACAGTCCCCGGTCCCCATGAGGCAAACTGTTAACCTGTCTGAACATCAGGCGAGATTTAACTTGTTTTGCTGACGCAGGATTTGGTCAGATCAGTTTTTTCATCCAAAACCGTAGAACTATCAGTTATTTACGATTCGGTGGATCACAGCGTTTCCCTCAAATCATTCCCCAAACCCTAGGTGACTTGCCCCGCCGCCATCCATTCCGCCGTGCCGCAGGGCGCGTACTCCACCGTCAGTGCTAAACCGATGGCCCTAGGCTCCGGCGCCGCCCATGCCAATCGCGACACGCGCTGGCTGCTTTTCCACTCCCTAGTGATCGCGGCGATGATTCATATCCTTCTCTGGTTCATCGGCGGCGAGCCTCTGCGCTCCGCGTGGATCCTCACGCAATTCCTCGTCTTCCCCTGTTCTTCTTTGCGTACATCTTCTCCACCGCGGCTACTCCGCTGACCACCATGTTCCATTCCCTGGCATACGGGTACCTTCTCGCCGTCGCCACCCGGTTCTATCTAAACCGACATGCTCGGCATGGTGATTCTCTATCTCGACTCCGTCCTAGCAGCCGGCTGATCCGGAAGCACTCTCGCCGAGCACCGGGTGAGCAAGGGCACCAAGAAGCTCCCCACCGTCGTCGACGCAGAAAAGACCCAGACTGAGATTTGCGGCGCTCCTGTGTTATCCATTTTGGTTTTGTGCTACACCGCTCGCGTGGCATGGGTCATGTGCCCTGTCACCGGTTACTTCGTCCTTGACATTGCAAAAAACTTGCTGGGCTGCCTCACTTTCCTGCTCTTCTTCTGCATCATCACTATGATCGATTTGTTTGACGGAGCAGGTCTCGGGGATGAGAGCTCTCGTGCCATCGTTGTGTGTGGTTCGCCGGCAAAACCGTGCTTCTCTTCTTCTCTCTCCTTTAGCGCATCCACCGGGGGTGCCTAAATTGTGTCCGACACCTCCCACCCGAAATATACAATTCCCGGCCGGTCACGAATGTTCCAGCCAAACAGTTTCACCGGCCAACACAGGCACAGCCAAATGGTTTCACCAGCCAACACAGGGCACAGCCAAATAGCTTCGCCGGCCAACACAGGCACGGGCAATAGTCTCGCCGGCCAAGACAGTCACGGCCATCAACAAGTTTGCCACCAAAATAAGTCTAGATGCTGGGGTCACATGGAAATCATTCTTCTTGGGTGCCGGCATCCTCGGCCCTTTGTTTCCTCGCCTTCATGATGCGCGCGACCTCCTGGGCAAAGTACTCTTGCCGTTCTGCCGACATGTTTGACGTGTCCGTTGTCATGATCTTGAGCTCCCGGTTTTCTTGCATCTTCTTGATCTTCATCTCTTTCACCCCCCTTGATTCTTGAAACTCCTTCATCTTGTGGCCTTGCACGGTGTAGTACATAGTCCACCTCTCGTTGTTGGATTCGTGCATCTTCTCTTTGAGGATGCCATGAACGTGGCAAGAGACTCTTGTAGAGCGGAAGGCGCCCGGGCCTTGTGTGCCGCCACCTTCGCCTTCTTGTTCCCAGTTGGCTGTGGAGTTGGCCCAGGCCCCAGAATCTGGGTTTCATCGACACCACCGCCTTGGCTAATGGACGCACGCAATGCACCCCATTTTTGACATTCTTGAAGCACTTTGCAACAATGCATGTATTGGAAGGCCTTGTTCTTGTTCAACTCTTGATACATCTTGATAGTTTCCTTCAACTAAATCAAAAAAGACATTCTACGTGAACAATATAAACTTTGGTGCATGCCAAAAAGAAGGGAGCTTTTGTTTAGCATCTTACTACGTCGACTTGGTTGCTGCCGCTCACGTTTCTTGTCTTCACTTGATCATAACATCCATGGAACCTGTTGACGGCCTCTCGTATGGACCCCCACCGCTTCTCATTTGCGTTGGCCTTGCGACGTGGAGGCACATTCAGTGGAGGGTACGCCGTCCTCTCGAGGAAGTCTTTGTGGATTCGGGTCCAATACGAATTACTATTTTGTTGTGCGCCGATGATGGAGTCTTGGCATACCCCCATCCATGCCACACACAAAGCCGCATCCTCCTTTGGTCTCCATGTCCTGCCTCTATTCCCCTTCGGCAGCTTGATATGGTCGTCGGTTTCAACATCGTGCACAACCTGGCTCTCCTCCTCCTCCCCGCACTCCTCCTCCTCCTCCTCCTCCTCGCCCTCATCCTCTCGGTCGTGTTCGTAATCGTCCTCGCCACGGATAATATTGTTCATGGCATCATAGTTCATCAATGTTATTAAATGCAATTTAAACTAGCGGCAAGATCATTAAATACACAATTCAAACTAACGGCGACATCATTAAATGGACAACTCAAACAGCTGGCCACACAGAAATGATCAAAACGTACCTCGCCAGCCGCCATTCCGCCGAGCACATTCGCGGCGTCTGTTTCGTCATCACCGAACAGCTGCGTCGGCTCTACGGCTGCGGTGCCTGCAGATCGACGAAGCACAGGAAGTCGCTGAAGTGGGCGCCCTGGTTGAGGTCGATGCCTCGGCTCTCGACCCCCTCGTCCGGGGAACTGGAGAAGCGCGATGGGTAGAACGCCAGCAATGATGGATCGTTGAAGTAGTTCGGGGAAGACGGCGACGATCGACGAGGAGGGCGAGCCGACGAGCTCGTTTGGCTCAGGCCGCCTACAGATTGACCGGAGAGGAGCTTCTCTTCCGCTTCCCTCAATTTCGCGCGCTATCGCCGGCCTGCTCGTAAAGCGGACGCCGCCGACCGCCACTCATCTGCGTTGAACGGCAACTCCAGTTCTTCCGCCTTCATCGTCGGTGACTTCATCACCACGGCCCTCGTCGACCCCTTTGCCTTGGCGGATTTGCTTTGGGTGGGCTTTGACAGACCAACCGGCGCCATCGGGGCCGACGAGAGGTTGGAGACGATGATCTCACCGGCTGCGGCGGCGAGGCAGTAGAAGGTGAGGAGTTTGTGAGAATGGAAGAAAGATTTGGCGGCCGGCACGACAATAGAGAGTAGGTTTTGGCGGCCGGCACGGTAATGTAGGGGGAAATTTCGCGTCATTCGCTTCGTGTGTATGACGGGCGGGCCATATCTGTCGGAGGCTCGGGTCAGACAGTGTCCGGCACCGTGAAGACAGCCCCCAAAGTTGGAGGCCCTGTTCGCGGTACCGGACAGATTTTAGACCGGACAAATGCTTTGCAACTCCCAATGTGGCCTGTTTTTCTGTCCGGCGCCCTAACTGAGCTTTACAACTCTTTTTACGACCCCGTGGAGATGCTCTTATCTGGGCGAACTCAGGGCAGTCACCGTGCTCTGGCTCTGCGTTCTGGTTTCGACGGCATTTGTTGGGTACTGCCTCCGTGTGCACTTTCTTGGGTACTACTCCTACCTCCGACGAGCATTTCTTTGGTGTGCATTTGAGTTTGATGATGTGATCGATTTCAGGCTATTTTCTGTAGGAGCCAGCGCCCTGCCCCACCGCTTGAGGATCCAGATGACAAGGGCAACACAGTGCTGCTGATTGCTGAAGGCTGATTGATTCGTGCCACCACTGGTAGATCTGGGTAAAACAAGGTGCATGCATCATGTACCCAAAGTTGATTGTAAATTGGTATAATACCCAATAGGGACTTGGAAGCAAAAGGAGATATTTCTGATGCAATATTGGTAAAATAAATCGTTAGTCAGTATTGATCGGTCCCAAGTAAAAAAAAACAGCATCTATCCCTTGATCGCAAATCCCTTAGATTCGTTCACGTATACGAGAGCGTCCGGCTTCCGCCAGCGCCGCCGGCGGCCGGGAACGGCAGATCAACCACCACGCCTCCACTGTTTAGCGGCACCGTCTGTCCGTCGTCGAAGCCGCCCGCGTTACGCCGTTGCCACCGCCCGGCCCGTGCCTCCGTACCTCGTCCCGATCGATCTGTCCAGTATAGGCTACTCTTCTATTATCGCGTACGAACTGAGGAAAACATGCATGTTGGCCTCGTAGTGTTGCTCATACTATGCTTTTCTTACACATCTGTCTAGTCTAGCGCCTTAGATTTCTGTGCTGGTACGGTCTTCCCAACTGATTTACGTGCTTGTAACAATGGATTTTGTACCTATGCCAATTGAATCATGTCCTCTCGTTTTTGCGTTTGCTTTGTTTGTCCCTGATTTTCTAGAACATATGTTGCCGCCGTAGTAGTTATATTTTGAGCTAGTCTCCGTCGGAGATATTTTGTTAGTTTCAGCAGGAGCGGGAAAATTAGTCATGTCCATTAGCATTTAAAGGTTAATGATTTTAGTTTGCATAAAACCCCATTTGGGTAGATTATAAACAAAGTTAATCCTTTATATGGGTATTTTACCAATTTACAATCAACTTTGGGTACATGATCTAAGGACACTCAACTTTTGGGTAAATAACCAATTTTCCCTTTTCTAATTCCTAACACTGGACGGGTTTGAGAAATAGAGAACGAAGTCATGAAATCTAAGCTTGGATTCAGCATGTATCGTGAGCGTGATAATAGTGCTAGCAAATCATTTGGGGAACTGAACAAGTAGATCAACACAAGAACACAAAAAACACCCGCATGAAAAATCTTACGTAGCTCGGTAGAATTTGAGTTACAAAGATCCGGTAGAAAGTTGCCACGGACACTCCACAGAAACGCTCTACTGTTTGTCTACTCGGTTCCGTGCACTCTGAGCTGCCATGGAAGAAATGGTACTTCCAGCACATCTGAAGGAATTTGGGTGACAAGAGGAGATTGCTAACTATTTACTCGTACGTAGTACTAGTAGTCAGTCTATGACAGGGTCAGGTTACCAACCGAAAGACCGTCAAAGAACAGATTCAGAAAGGGCGTGTTTGGTAGCCTGCTGTCCCAGGGCTAGACCCAACGAGGAGAAAGTGGCAGGCCTCAGAGAGCGCATGGCTGAGAGCATCTCTAGCAGATACCGAAAAATTTGGTACCGGATATCACTTATCCGGTCAACCTAGATATCTATTTCCGGTACCGCGCGGGGTAGAACAGATGCGGTAAATTCGTATCCCCTCTGCCGGTATTGGATAGAAAGTTTTTCATCATTTAGCACAATGAGAAATATTTATAGGAGTTCAACATCTCTCACCAAGTAAAAATGTAATTTATTACATAAAGTACTAACCAACCAAAATCATGGGTCATCTAGATAGCAAAATCATCCAAAAAAATGCGCAATCACCACCATGTGGAAGCACCACCACCACCTCACTCGATCGAGACCTCAACATCTCTCACCAAATATAGATGTAATATATTACATAAAGTACTACACAACCAACATCATGCGTGACCACTCTTTGATCCTCGATGATGCTCTAATACATGAGATAATTCTACTGATTTTCTGCAAGGCCTTACCATGGGAGTATAGTGGAGAACTAGAACATGGAGAAAACATGAAGTTGCAGTGGCTACGAGAGTTCCATGTCAAGCTGTAGGTTAACATCAATGAGCTTACTATTTTTGCATGTATTCACGTGCTGCCAAATCCACTAGTACATCAGATGAGCAAAAAGGCATTGGAAGCTATGCAGCAACATGTTACTCGTAAAGCACAATGCAGAATGGTTATCTTGCCAAGGACAGTGTGTTCAGAATTCAAGAAGTAGCAAGGCTGTCAGCTGGAACTACATCTGGTATGATATTCCTCTCTTCCGTTGATGCTCCACTGGGCAAGCATTCTGCACACTTTGGTGTGCATTGGTGCCTCCAGCAGCCAAAGCATGTTGATCAGGTTGGTTGTGTGGGCAATTCATCACTCACTTTGCCGTGGCCGGATTGGGGTAAGCTCCTTTGTCTTGAGAATTGGTTCGCACACCCTACCGACAGGCAACTCCGGCAATCACCATTCGACAAGCTGCATCAACTCTCAGCTGAGCTATTCCGATTGTGGGATCCTGACGGCTCTTCTCATCGACCGGCTTGGGGGCAAGCCGGTTTTCAAGGGGAAGGGAATGTCACGGACTGGGCCTTGGACCGGACAAAAGATGTGCTGGGTTGGGCTGCTGGTGGACCTCGCCTGCAAGTTGGCCCAAGACAAGACAAGGGGCAGTATAAAAAGAGCTAGCGTACCGGAGAGGAAGGGGGGAGAGAACTGACGGCCGAACTCTATTTCCCTGATCCCCTTCGTCTACCTCCCGAATCTCTGTATCTCTCTGGATTACACCGTGAGATTTCCTCCGTCTACCTCCTGAACCCTAGCTTCCCTCTCCAACCTCCATTCCCTGTGTGTACCCGAGCTAGGTTCGTGACAATCATGGCCTCCATGCATCCATAATCCGACTATATATCCGTTATTTCGCAAACTATTGGGGCAACTATTTTGTGAAATGATTCTATTTTTTAATTTATCTTCATTTTCTTTGACAGTATTGAAATAAATAAACTTTTTTTGTGATACAAAGTTGGAAAACTCCTTTTGACACTATTAAAAAATTAAAAAGTTTACTCTACAAAATCCAAATATATCATGTTTACTATTTTGTTTTACTTGTTTATAGAGTGTTTTCCAAAAAAAAAAAACAGCTAACCTTATCTCCCCATCCGCTAGTCCCACTAGCACAAAAAAGGCTAGCTCGTGGCGCACCATAATGGCCTAGCCGTGGCGCAGCCCCCTGCGCCACGGATTGCCACGCCACGGGTAAAATTTACCCATGGCGCAGGCAACATGGTGCGCCACGGGTATATTACGTTAGCCGTGGCGCACAGGACATGGTGCGCCACGAGTAGTTAGCCGTGGCGCATGCACGGGTGTACGCCATGGCTAATGAAGCATACGCGTGGCGCACTGTCCCAACATGCGCCACGGCTTACCCATGGCGCAGGCAACATGGTGCGCCACGGCTACACTAACAGATGCGCCACGACTAACATTTTCTGAATTTTTTTATATACTGCCTATTTATACAGATGCTAATATAGGTATTTATACACATATATTCTATAATACATTTTGCAAAACAATATACAAAATACATAGATCACATGCATTATAACTGAAAATAGATATAAGTAGACAAAATTATATACATCACATGCATCTCCATCGGAATCGAGTAGCAAGTTCGATCATCATAATTACAACACAATTTTCATCGATTGTTTGAACATAAGCTAGACAGCTAGACAACATAATGAAGATAAGCTAGGCGTCGACGGTCTTCGGGACCGAGAAGGGGCGGACGCCGTCTTTCGTCGTGAAGGGCCGGATGTCGCCTTGTGCCTTTAAACACCGTTCCACCTCCGCATTATCGAGTGGAGCGCCGTCGTAGTAGAACATGCCTCCAACGGTGCAGACATCGTGTAGTATAATCCGCGCGAACATCTCCTGGATGCGATATAATTCTTGTCGGAGATCACGATCTTGGATCATCGCCAAGTGTTCGGCCCAGCATTGGAGTTGATCTGGCACCTTGAGTTGCTCTTTCAACCCGTACGAAGGCACGGATCTGATGGATGGCATAGTAGGCATCCCTCTCGCTGTTCTTTGGTTGCGTGACTGATACGTGTCAAACGTATCTATAATTTTTGATTGATCCATGCTTGTTTTATGTCATTGTCATATGTTTTTGCCATCTTATTATATCATTTTAAGGCATTTTATTGGACTAACCTATTGACAAGATGCCTAGTGCCAGTTCCCTGTTTTTGTCATGTTTTTGTTGCAGAAAGTTATTTCTGGAAATATTCTCGGAATTGGACGAAAATTTACGGGGATTTTTTATTGGACAAATGAAGACCGGAGCCAAAAGGGCGACCCAGGGGCAGCCCACAGGCCAGGGGCGACCTGTGGCCGCGGCCTAGGGTCCACCCGTGGGTGGGACCCGCCCCTGCCCTGTGGGGCACCTCTCGGCCACCTCCGACGCCTATAAAATCATCCTCGACGAAAAAACCCAAACCCCCGAAGGATTTTCCCAAATACGATATAGAGCTCCGCCGCCATCGCCGACAAGTTTCGGGGGTTCAGAAGGTCATGTTTCAGCACCCTACCAGGACAGGGATCGACCGCCGGAGCCATCTCCATCAACACCGCTGCTTCCCGTGATGAGGAGGGAGTAGTCCCTCACCGGGGCTGAGGCTTATACAAGTAGCTATGTGGTTATCTCTCTCTCTCCCATGATGTGATCTTCGTTGTGATCATGAGCTTTATTAGTATAGTTGAATACATGATGTTTCCCTATGTGTAATGGATATGATGTTTCCCTATGTGTAATGGATATGATGTTGCTTAACTGGTGTTATCTAGTATAATTTGCGGAGTCACCGTTGTGATCACGGTACCACGGTGACAGTGAGGGTGCCGTGTGTGGCTCTATGCATCAAGATTAGAGGGATCTCCATCATGAGTTTGTTCTTTATTATTGTTGGATTGAATAGATCATAAGGTTTCTTGATGCTTGTGTTATTGAAGAAAGAGACTATTCAAGAAATAGGTTGTGGTGTTTGTTAGTACTATCTTTGGATGCGGATAGTGACAGCATGAAGTGTCCATAGATGTGTAATACGAACTTTTAGATGTGCTCTCATAACCCTACGCAATTCTCATCCTATTTGATCCACGAAAGAATGATTTCCGAGTAACGTCTACTATGCATGTGTTTTTGTGGGAACTATCATGTGTTTAATTATGTTAATGATGTTGAGAGTAGTCACTAGTGAAAGTATGAAGCCTAGGCCTTGTTTCCAAGCATTGATACACCGTTTTTAATCACTTTTGTCACTTGTTTGCTCGCTGCCATTTTTATTACAGAATTACAAAATCACCTTTTACCATCCATATCACTTGCATTTTACTATCTCTTCGCCGAACTAGTGCACCTATACTATTAGCCATTGTATTAGGTGTGTTGGGGACACAAGAGACTTCTTGTATCTTAATTGCAGGATTACTTGAGAGAGGATACGTTCAACCTCTTCCTCCCGTGGATTCGATAAACCTTGGGTTACTCACTTAAGGGAAATTTGCCGCTGTCCTACAAACCTCTGGCTTGGAGGCCCAACAAGTCTACAAGAATATAAGCGTGTAGTAGACATCAAGTTCTTTTCTGGCGCCATTGCCGGGGAGTAAGAGGGCGCACTACAATTCCTCTCCCGTCAACGAAGCTCTTTTCTGGCGCCGTTGCCGGGGAGGAAAGGTAAGCGGTACTCACACTCTGACGATGAAGCTAATTTCTAGAATTGTTGTTGGGAAGGTGAGTGCTTGAAGGTATCTTCTTTAGATTCTGTAGTTATATCTTTTTGTTTCTTGTTTTTATTTCACTAGTTAGGCTTAATGGAAAACAACAAAAAAATGAGAGAGCTTTATAAACTCTATCTTGACATTGGTCATGATGCTTTTGAAGAGAAAATTAAAAAACCTATGGAACTTTATTTGCATAATAATCATTATAGTAGCAATGTTATTAGCATGAATTCTTTGGACACCATTATTGCTAATGCTATGGAAAATTCTAAGCTTGGGGAAGCTGGTTTTGATCAATATGATCTTTTTAGTCCCCCAAGCTTTGAGGAGGAAATTTGCTTTGATTATACTATGCCTCCTATATATGATGATTATTATGATGAATGTGATATTTTCAGTCCACCTACTATTGAGGAAAAAGTTTATTATGATCATGATATGCCTCCTATTTATGATGATTACAATGATGGTTATGATAGTTTTACTCCCACTATTAGTAATGAGAAGGATTTTACTTATGTGGAGAGTAATAATAATACTTTTATGCATGTGAATCATGAGAAAATTGCTTTATGTGATGGTTATGTTATTGAGTTTTCTTATGATTCTAATGAAAGTTATTATGAGAGAGGGAAGCATGTTTATATAAATTTTCATCTTAAGAAGTTTCCCCTCTTTATATTGAAGGTTTTAATGTTGCATTTGCTTTGCCTTCCTATGCTATTAGCTTTATGCTTCAATGATTTATTTTCTTACAAGATGCCTATGCATAGGAAGAGAGTTAGACTTAAATGTGTTTGATAATTTCTTCTTAATGCTCTCTTTTATGTTTCAAGTCTTATTCTTATGAGAGCATTATTAAAACCACTAAGCCTAGCTAAAAGGCTATAAAGAAAGCGCTTGTTGGGAGGCAACCCATCTTTTTCTTTCAGTTTTGTTTTTGCTTTTCTTGAGTCATGAAGTTGTTGCCTCTGTAGCAACTTCATTGTATTTTTTCTTTTGGTTTTTGCACCAAGTTTAGCATCTAATGCATTGAAAGTGCGAGGTATTGTTTTGCTGTCCAGAAACAGATTTCTATCCTTCACTGTTCGAAAATCCAGAAAATCTCTGAATTTTATATTTTTATGATATTTTTATACAGAAAGCCTGATATTTTTATCTATCTTTCGTTAGTTTTGAGTTTTCTGATTTGAGCTACAGAATTGCCTCGAAAAATTCAATCTTTACAGACTGTTCAGTTTTTAACAGATTCTGTGTTTATTTGTATTCGTCTCTTTTACTATCGTCAAATGTGATACTCTAGAGGAGGAGTACCACATTGAGTCTTAGTAAACAGTAGATAATACCCAATAAAGTTGTTTTCAATTTGTCTTGAGTTGAACACATATACATTTTAATCTATGAGCACTAACCCTCTAATCAGTTTATGAGAAGTTTTGTATGAAGAGAGTTTTTAAGTTCCAAAAGAGAGGATAATGAAGAAATTGAAGATGGATCAGAGATCAAGCTTGGGGATGCCTGCATGGCACCCACTCTGAATATCAAGAACCATTAAGCGTCTAAGCTTGGGGATGCCCAAGCCATCCCCTCCTCTTCATCGACTATCATAAGGTCGTCTTCGTTAAACTACATTTTTATCACTTTACATATTATGTGCTATGCTTGGAGCATCTTTTTGCTTTCAGTTTTGTTTTGTTTGTTTTCTGGTCATATCCTTGTTGGATCCTAACTTTATTTGTATGGGAGAGAGACACGCTCCACTTTTTTATTTGAATACTCCTTTGCTTCGCTTATATCTTGTTGAGTATTCTTAGCTACTGTTTGTTTGCTAGTAAGCTTTTGCTTTTAGCTTTTATCTTATTTAGGGCTGCTAATTGTGATGTTAAACTCTCTTGTTCTTCACTTATACTTGTTGGAGAGTTGTTTTTGATAAATTGCTTGAATTATCAAAGTGACAAAATGATATCCATGTGACATTGGAATGAAATGAAAGCCTGCATAGTCTTATAGATCATTGTGTGGATACTTCATGCTTCTCAATTGTTTAGAGATATTAAGATGAATGCTTAAACTTGCTGGTTATTTGAGTGGAATTGATTAGTAAAGAAATACAGTTCAAAGCTTGAAACTGTGTGGTGTTTCGTAGTTGTTAATTCATAAAGCTAATCTTTCCATCAAAAGAACTGTTTGGTCAACAAGGGAGATGGTATGGAGTGTTTATGATTATGATTGGCTAATGTCTTATGTTACTCTGTTACCGGTTAATGTTAGATATTTGCTTCAAATACCATTTTTGCTAAGACTAAAAATTCGTACTAAGTGTAGAGTTCACTCGTGCATCCAAATCCCAAAGCCAAACTATCTTGCCAGCTGAGTCCACCATATCTACCAATGCATGGTATTTCTTGCCATTCCAAGTAAATTTGTCATGTGCTATCTTTAAAATATTCAAAATACTCCTTTTTATGCCTCTGTTTTTAAGCTCATGAGGAAGCAGTAGAGAGCTAGATATAACTTGTGACAAGCAAGGTCATTTCCCCCCACCCCTTTTCACCCGGTGTCGATGGTTTACGTCTTCACTTGAATAAACCCAAGAGAAGCTTAAGCAAAATATAAATACAACTCACCATTCTCCTCCGCGCAATGAAAATCTGAGAAATCAGCTCAAAACATTGTACAGTGGTGAAACGAAGGAGAAAGAGGAATGTACTCGTTCCTCTAAAACCAGCTGCTCTCACAAGTGTAAAAGCCTTGCTTGTTATGGGGGACTAGATAGCTTCTATGTTGTGAAATCGTTGATGAAAGCATGCATCTCTCAAAATTATTTTTATCTCTGTTTTTAAAAATCAAAAAGATCTAGCACATGACTAATCCCTGCTTCCCTCTGCGAAGGGCATTTCTTTTACTTTTAATGTTGAGTCAGTTTTTCCTTTTCCTTCTATCTCCACCGAAGCAAACATATAGCCAGGGACGGAGGAAGGGGGGGACGGGCAGGGGCTAAGCCACCCCCAACAAATTGAATTCCTTCATAAACTCACTTATAATCATGCTTATGATGAGTAGTTCTAAGCTATTTTGCCCCCTCCAACTTGATTCTGCCCCCTCCAATATTGAGTGCTGGCTCCGTCCCTGCATATAGCATTGACCTTGTGTATCATTGATCATATTGCATCGTCAGATTAAACATGAATATTTATATTGATTTTATCTATAAGATAAGCAGTTGGAAGTTGAAGTTTTTTGCTAATACGTACATCTTGCTTGTGTTGATTCTCAAACATTTTTGTTGTGGAACTATTACCTTTGAGAATTAGTCAAATATGTGGGTCACATTGTTTTCATGTCTTTAACGTACTATTTATGAAAGGTTTTGCTTGAATGATTCAACTTGGTTATTCATTGCTTTCTTACTATCAACTATAAATAATTGTGTTGTATCACTTCATTCACGTCCTATGCTTTACATTACTATCTTGATCAAGATTGTGTTGGTTGCATGTCTCATAAAAAATTATTTTGTTATCACTTACCTACTCGAGGACGAGTAGGAGTTAAGCTTGGGGATGCTGATACGTGTCAAACGTATCTATAATTTTTGATTGATCCATGCTTGTTTTATGTCATTGTCACATGTTTTTGCCATCTTATTATATCATTTTAAGGCATTTTATTGGACTAACCTATTGACAAGATGCCTAGTGCCAGTTCCCTGTTTTTGTCATGTTTTTGTTGCAGAAAGTTACTTCTGGAAATATTCTCGGAATTGGACGAAAATTTACGGGGATTTTTTTATTGGACAAATGAAGACCAGAGCCAAAAGGGCGACCCAGGGGGCAGCCCACAGGCCAGGGGCGACCTTTGGTCGCGGCCTAGGGTCCACCCGTGGGTGGGACCCGCCCCTGCCCTGTGGGGCACCTCTCGGCCGCCTCCGACACCTATAAAATCATCCCCAACGAAAAAATCCTAACCCCGAAGGATTTTCTCAAATACGACACAGAGCTCCGCCGCCATTGCCGACAAGTTTCGGGGGTTCAGAAGGTCCTTTTCCGGCACCCTACCAGGACAGGGATCGACCGCCGGAGCCATCTCCATCAACACCGCTGCTTCCCGTGATGAGGAGGGAGTAGTCCCTCACCGGGGCTGAGGCTTATACAAGTATCTATGTGGTTATCTCTCTCCCATGATGTGATCTTCATTGTGATCATGAGCTTTATTAGTATAGTTGAATACATGATGTTTCCCTATGTGTAATGGATATGATGTTGCTCAAGTGGTGTTATCTAGTATAATTTGCGGAGTCACCGTTGTGATCATGGTACCACGGTGAAAGTGAGGGTGCCGTGTGTGGCTCTATGCATCAGGATTAGAGGGATCTTCATCATAAGTTTGTTCTTTATTATTGTCTGGATTGAATAGATCATGAGGTTTCTTGATGCTTATGTTATTGAAGAAAGAGACTATTCAAGAAATAGGTTGTGGTGTTTGTTAGTACTATCTTTGGATGCGGATAGTGACAGCATGAAGTGTCCATAGATGTGGAATACGAACTTTAAGGTGTGCTTTTCGTAGCCCTACGCAATTCTCATCCTATTTGATCCACGAAAGAATGATCTCCGAGTAACGGCTAACATGCATGTGTTTTTGTGGGAACTATCATGTGTTTAATTATGTTAATGATGTTGAGAGTAGTCACTAGTGAAAGTATGAAGCCTAGGCCTTGTTTCCAAGCATTGATACACCATTTTTAGTCACTTTTGTCACTTGTTTGCTCGCTGCCATTTTTATTACAGAATGACAAAATCACCTTTTACCATCCATATCACTTACATTTTACTATCTCTTCGCCGAACTACTGCACCTATACAATTGCTGGCCATCATGGCTTGTGAAGTTGGTCTCGATCATGTAGTAGGGGTCCGCTATCGCGACGTCCCCGATCTTCTCTTTTAAGACCTGGTGGGACGTACTAAGACAGAATAGGCGGACTAAATGAGGATGGAGCCGCTTTAGGTTAAACATCTTGAAGATGTCATCAAATCGCACGAACATCAAATCCGCCGGGTCTTGTTTGCAAAAGCCATCAACTGCCTCTGGCACTTTGGCAGTGAAAAGCGGATGTGGGTGTGTTGGATCTTTCATTTTAAGAAGATCCAGCTCTCGTGTCAGAACACGCTCATGCAGCATCTACATATCCCCACTCATGAGTTGGAGCACATCACGCGGTACCATCGGTCGACCCGCAATATGCATTTCCTGCGTAACATCTTTGCTGGGTCCTGGCCCGTCCTTAAACCGGATCGGCCGCGGAGCCGCCGGCTGGCTACTGGAGGCATGGGCACCCTGCTGCAGCTTTGGAGGCAACGACGGCTGGCTGGCGGATGCATAGTCGCTCTTCCTAGTTCTTTTCCGCGCCTTCTTAGGCTTCGGAGGGATGCCTCCTCCGGCCGCTAACGCTTCACGACAGGTCCCAAGTAGTGTGTTGGGGCTCAGGATAGCTTGTGTTGCTTCTTTCTGCGTGAAGTCGTCGGCTCGAGGCGTCTCTTGAGAATCGAACAGACGCTTTGTGCACACGGCTTTATCTGCTTGACCAGCGGGCTCGTGAGTGTGCGGAGCAGTCGACGGTTCATCAAGAGGAGCCATGAATCCTCCGGCTTCGCAGCGGTCATCATCGATGTAGCAGTCATCGAAGATGTCGTCTTCCCGCGCCGCGGGCTCTTTAATTTGTGGTGGTGCTGGTGCGCTGGCCTTGACAGGGTTTTGCCCCAACCCGACTTGCGGTGTTGTCTGTGGAGTGGCCGGGCTTAGATGGATCTGGGTTTTCGGCCATACCATGGCCCAGAGGATGCATTCACGGAGGAGCAGATGGTCCTCGGCTCCCACGGGTTGATAAGGAGGATCCACCTCGTCGCAGCCCGAGAACACCCTAGTCAGTGAAACCTTAAAGCAACCATCTGGTATCGGCCTGTTGTGGTGCATGCGATTTTTGGGCGCAATGATGGTAGCCCTAGCAACATCCTTCAACTCTCCATTCACATGGTGTAGGAAAGTGCATTTAGTGTCGCCCTGCGAAGAACATGCATGTAGGGCATTAGAGATGCAAGGCAAAGGCAAATTGGATGAAGTAATATGTGTTGAGCCTACGATGCTTAGATACCGTGAGGGCATCGAGCTCGGCTATTGTCGAGACACCGCTGACGGCTTGCGACACGGAGTCGGAGTGGGCGCCTGATACGTCTCAAACGTATCTATAATTTTTGAGTGATCCATGCTAGTTTTGTGATGTTGTCACATGTTTTTAATATCATATTACATCATTTTTATGCATTTTGTCGGACTAACCTATTGACAAGATGCCCAGTGCCAGTTCCCTGTTTTTGTGCTGAAATTGTTGCAGAAAGTTACTTCTGGAAATATTCTCGGAATTTGACGAAAATTTACGGAGATTTTTATTGAAGAAATGAGGAAGGGAGCCAGAAGGGCGACTCCAAGGGACCCACACAGGCCAGGGGCGGCCCCCTGCCGCGGCCTAGGGCCCACCTGCGGGTGGGACCCGCCCCTGCCCTATGGGGCACCCCTCGGCCGCCTCCGACACCTATAAAATCACATCCGACGCAAAAACCCTAACCGCCGAAAGATTTTCCCAAATACGCAACAGAGCTCCGCCGCCATCGCCGACAAGTTTCGGGGGTTCAGAAGGTCCTGTTCTGGCACCCTGCCGGGACGGGGATCGACCGCCGGGGCCATCTCCATCAACACCGTTGCTTCCCGCGATGAGGAGGGAGTAGTCCCTCACCGGGGCTGAGGCTTATACAAGTAGCTATGTGGTTATCTCTCTCTCCCATGATGTGATCTTCGTTGTGATCATGAGCTTTGTTAGTGTAGTTGAATACATGATGTTTCCCTATGTGTAATGGATATGATGTTGCTCAAGTGGTGTTATTTAGTACAATTTCCGGAGCCACCGTTGTGATCATGGTACCTCGGTGACAGGATGGGTGCCGTGTGTGACTCTATGGATAATAGATTGGAAGGATCTTCATCATGAGTTTGTTCTTTATTTGTTGGATTGAATAGATCATGAGGTTTCTTGATGCTTGTGTTATTGAAGAAAGAGACTATTCAAGAAATAGGTTGTGGTGTTTGTTAGTACTATCTTTGGATGCGGATAGTGACAGCATGAAGTGTCCATAGATGTGGAATACGAACTTTAAGGTGTGCTTTTCGTAGCCCTACGCAATTCTCATCCTATTTGATCCACAAAAGAATTATCTCCGAGAACGTCTACCATGCATGTATTTTTGTGGGAACTATCATGTGTTTAATTATGTTAATGATGTTGAGAGTAGTCACTAGTGAAAGTATGAAGCCTAGGCCTTGTCGGGGAGGTGAGCGCTTGAAGGTATCTTCTTTAGATCTTGCAATTAAATCTTTCTGTTTCTTGTTTTTATTTCACTAGTTTGGCTTATGGAACATTGTTCTTTGAATTTTCTTTTTTGAGAGTGACCTCTCCACCACTCCTATGGTGGATAAGGTTACTCCACATACTGAATGTATTTCTTTCAAAATACCGATGGGGATAATTGATCGTGTTATGAGTAATTGCTATGCAGGAGATGGAGCTATACATCCTAGTTATCATCTGTTTTATATTAAAGAATTATGTGGGTTGTTTGAGATTGCAGGTGTATCAAGAGAGGTGATCATGAGGAAATTATTTTCCTTATCACTTAAGGAGAAAGCATTGGAGTGGTATAGGCTGCTAGACAATTCTCACTTGTTGGATTGGAAGGAGCTTATGTCTCTCTTTTATTCTAAATTTTATCCTCTTCTTGAAATTCATCAAGATAGAAATTATATCTACAATTTTTGGCCACGTGACGGAGAGAGCATTGCTCAAGCTTGGGGGAGATTGAAATCATTAATGCTTAAATGTCCTAACCATGATCTTTCCAAGGATATTATTGTTAACAATTTTTATGCAAGGCTATCTCGTCATGACAAGGAAATACTTGATGCTTCTTCTATGGGTTCTTTTACAAGTAAGAAGATTGATGCTAAATGGGATCTTATTGAAAATATTCAACACAACATTGAAGATTGGGAGATCGACAAAGGTAAAGAGTCAGGTATAAATTATGAGTATGATTGCATTAAGTCCTTTGTTGAAACTGATAGTTTTAATAAGCTTAGTGCTAAGTTTGGACTTGACTCTCATATAGTTGTTTATATCTATAAATCTTTTGCTTCTCATATTAATATTCCTAAAGAGAAATGGTCTAAGCATCATGAACCTTTCAAAGACATTTGCAAACAAAATGAAATTGTTAATGATGATTGCAATATACATGATCCAATCTCTACAAATAATGTTCCATATAAGCATGTTAATTTTTGTGGAGTGCATAGACCTTGTGAAAGCACTCGGGTTGAAGAAGATAAATATTGTAAGCAACATAAGCATGAAAGAACTAGCAAATGGCTTAAGGATTTATATAAATTTTCTAGAGAATTAAATGACCTCTATCCTTTTATGTGTGAACTTTGCAATGAAGAAGGTCATTTTAATTTCAAATGCTCGTACTTTAATGATAGAATTATTAGCCAGTTTTGTGATAGCATGATCACCTCTAGTTTTATGATGAACTTAATTTATTTTTGGGGTGTGAAGAGTTGTCAGAAAAAACTTCTTGGTTAGATAGTAGTACTTTTGGAAAAAATAGCATTCTCAAGGGAGCTTATCATTATTGTGTTGTGAATTGCCGTGACAATGCTTACATTGCAAAAATTAGAAAGAATATCACTTCACCAAAGTATAAAAGGACATATGTTTCTTATGTTGCCAATAATGAAAGGGAGAGATTCTCCCAAGTTTCTCCTGTCTTTTCTAATAATGAATCAGATTATGTGGAAAAGCTTCCTTTCCAACCACTCCCTCCTAAGGTGGTGAAGAAGAAGAAGAAGAAGAGAGGGAGGAGTAAAAATAAAGAGGAAACGGTATCATCCCCTAAGCATATTTCTCCCATCATGGTTGTTCCTAATGAGCATGAATAAAAAATTATTGAAGATGATCCACTTAATTGTATTCATTATTATCTTGATGTTAAGTCTATAGGCACTATTGAAGAAGATTATGTTATGCCTGTTACTTATTGTGATGATCATGATTAGGAAAATAATACTACTTATGATCTTGAAAATCTTTTTGGCACCAATTTTGAAAATGATGATATTGATAATTGTTATACTGTTGGGAATATTCATGTTTCTTCTAATCATAATGTGGAAAACCCCAAGCTTGGGGATGACGGGTTTGAAAATCCTTTTGGTATTGAAAGTCATGATGATTTGTTTACAAAAATATATACTTGGAAAGATGACTATCCCCTTGCTTATGATGATATTATGCCTCCAATTTTGATGGTTATTGTGATGATAACTATGCCATAAAGAATGATTTTAATCATCCCTACGAGACTCGTCATAATTATTACTCTCCTACTGAATATCATCTTTCTAATACACAATTAGTCTATCATGTCCAAGTTCTATATGATAGTCCTACTCTCAATGCTACTAATAATAAAGATTTTGCTTATGTGGAGAGTAATAATAGTTTTATGCATGTGAATCATAAGAAAACTCATGTTATTGAGTTTTCTTATGATTCTACTGAAATTTATTATGAGAGAGGAAAGTGTGGTTATATAAATTTTCATCTTATGAAGTTTTCCCTCTTTATGTTGAATGTTTTAATGTTGCACCTGCTTTGCCTTCCTATGCTTAATGCTTTATGCTCCAATGATTTATTTTTTTACAAGATGCCTATGCATAGGAAGAGAGTTAGACTTAAATGTGTTTGATATTTGCTTCATGATGCTCTCTTTTGCATTCCAACTCTTATTCTTACGAGAGCATCATTAAAATTATCATGCCTAGCTAAAAGGCTTAAAAGAAAAGCGCTTGTTGGGAGGCAACCCATGTTTTCTTTTCTTTCAGTTTGTTTTTGTTTTTCTTGAGTCATGAAGTTGTTGCCTCTGTAGTAATTTCATTGTATCTTTTTCTTTTGGTTTTTTGTGCCAAGTTTAGCCTCTAATGTATTGAAAGTGTGAGGTGTTGTTTTGCTGTCCAGAAACAGTATTTTGTCCTTCACTGTTCGAAAATCTAAAAATCCTCTGCATTTTATATTTTTCTGAAATTTTTATACAGCAAGCCTGATACTTTTAGTTATCTTTCGTTAGTTTTGACTTTTCTGATTTGAGCTACTGAATTGCCTCGAACAATTCGATCTTTACAGACTGTTCAGTTTTTGACAGATTCTGCTTTTATTTGTATTCGTCTCTTTTACTATCGTCAAATGTGATACTCTAGAAAAGGAGTGCCACACTGAGGCGTAGTAAACAGTAGCTAATGCCCAATAAAGTTGTTTGCAATTTGTCTTGAGTTGAACACATGTGCATTTTAATTTATGAGCACTAACCCTTTAATCAATTTATGAGAAGTTTTGTGTGAAGTGAGTTTTTAAGTTCCAAAGGAGAGGAATATGAAGAAATTGAAGATGGATCAAAGCTCAAACTTGGGGATGCCCCCATGGCACCCCCTCTGAATATCAAGAACTATCAAGCGTCTAAGCTTGGGGATGCCCAAGGCATCCCCTCTTCTTCATCGACTATCATGAGGTCGTCTTCGTTGAACTAAGTTTTTATCACTTTACATATTATGTGCTATGCTTGGAGCATATTTTTATTTCAGTTTTGTTTATTTGTTTGCTGGTCATATGCTTGTTGGATCCTTACTTTGTTTGTGTGGGAGAGAGACGCTCCGCTTTTTCATTTGAATACTCCTGCGCTTCGCTTATATCTTGTTGAGTATTCTTAGCTACTGTTTGTTTGCTAGTAAACTCTCGCTTTTAGCTTTTATCTTGTTTAGAGCTTCTAGTAGTTGATATTAAACTCAATTGTTCTTCACTTATATTTGTTAGAGAGTTGTATTGGTTGCTTGGTTGATTTGTTAGAATGATAAAATGCTATGCATGTGATATTGGAATGAAACGAAAGCCTGCATAGTATTCTAGACAATTTTGTGGATAATTGATACTTCTCATTTGTTTTGAGATATTAAGATGAATGCTTAAGCTTGCTGGTTATTTGAGTGGAATTGATTAGTAAAGAAATACTGTTGAAAACTTGAAACTGTGTGGTGTTTCGTAGTTGTTAATTCATTAAGCTAATCTTTCCATCAAAAGAATTGTTTCGTCAACATTGGAGACGATGTGGAGCTTTTATGGTTATGATTGAAAAATGTCTTATGCTACTCTGTTACCGGTTAATTTTAGATGTTTACTTCAAATACCTTCTTTGCTAAGCCCAAAAATTCGTACTGAGTGTATGGTTCACTCGTGCATCCAAATCCCAAAGCCAAACTATCTTGCCAGCTGAGTCCACCATATCTACCTATGCATGGTATTTCCTGCCATTCCAAGTAAATTTGTCATGTGCTATCTTTAAAAATTCAAAATACTCCTTTTTGTGCCTATGTTTTTAAGCTCATGAGGGAACAGTAGAGAGCTAGATATAACTCGTGACGAGCAAGGTCATTTCCCCCTTTCACCCGGTGTCGATGGATTACGTCTTCACTTGAATCAACCCGAGAGCAGATTAAGCAAAATATAAATATAACTCACCATTCTCCTCCGCGCAATGAAAATCTGAGAAATCAGCTCAAAACATTGGACAGTGGTGAAACCAAGGAGAAAGAGGAGCGTACTCGCTCCTCTAAAAACCAGCTGCTCTCACAAGTCTAAAAACCTTGCTTGTTATGGGGGACTAGATAGCTTCTCTGTTGTGAAGTCGTTGACGAAAGCATGCATGTCTCAAAATTGTTTTACTTCTGTTTCATAAAACAAAAAAACAAAAAGCTCTAGCACATGACTAATCCCTGCTTCCCTCTGCGAAGGGCCTTTCTTTTACTTTTAATGTTGAGTCAGTTTTCCTCTTCGTTCTATCTCCACCAAAGCAAACATCTAGCATTGACCCTGGGTATCATTGATCATATTGCATTGTCAGATTAAACATGAATCTTTATATTGACTTTACCGTTGGAAGTTGAAGCTTTTTGCTAAAACTTGCAACTTCTTTGTTTTGATTCTCCAACACTTTTGTCATGGAATTGTTAACTTTGAGTATTAATCAAATATGTGGATCACATTGCTTTCATGTCTTTAACGTACTATTTATGAAAGGTTTTGCTTGAATGATTCAACTTGGTTATTCATTGCTTTCTTGCTATCAACAATAGACAATTGTTTTGTATCACTTCATTCACATCCTATGCTTTACATTACTATCTTGATCATTTTTGTGTTGGTTGCATGTCTCATAAAAAAAATATTTTGTTATCGCTTACCTACTCGAGGACGAGTAGGAGTTAAGCTTGGGGATGCTGATACGTCTCAAACGTATCTATAATTTTTGAGTGATCCATGCTAGTTTTGTGATGTTGTCACATGTTTTTAATATCATATTACATCATTTTTATGCATTTTGTCGGACTAACCTATTGACAAGATGCCCAGTGCCAGTTCCCTGTTTTTGTGCTGAAATTGTTGTAAAAAGTTACTTCTGAAAATATTCTCGGAATTGGACGAAAATTTACGGAGATTTTTTATTGAAGAAATGAGGAAGGGATCCAGAAGGGCGACTCCAGGGGACCCACACAGGCCAGGGCGGCCCCCTGCCGTGGCCTAGGGCCCACCCGCGAGTGGGACCCGCCCCTACCCTGTGGGGCACCCCTCGGCCGCCTCCGATGCCTATAAAATCACATCCGACGCAAAACCCTAACCCCCGAAGGATTTTTCCCAAATACGCAACAGAGCTCCGCTGCCATCGCCGACAAGTTTCGAGGGTTCAGAAGGTCCTGTTCCGGCACCCTGCCGGACGGGGATCGACCGCCGGGGCCATCTCCATCAACACCGCTGCTTCCCGCGATGAGGAGGGAGTAGTCCCTCACCGGGGCTGAGGCTTATACAAGTGCTATGTGGTTATCTCTCTCTCCCATGAAGTGATCTTCGTTGTGACCATGAGCTTTGTTAGTGTAGTTGAATACATGATGTTTCCCTATGTGTAATGGATATGATGTTGCTCAAGTGGTGTTATTTAGTACAATTTCCAGAGCCACCGTTGTGATCATGGTACCTCGGTGACAGGATGGGTGCCGTGTGTGACTCTATGGATAATAGATTGGAAGGATCTTCATCATGAGTTTGTTCTTTATTTGTTGGATTGAATAGATCATGAGGTTTCTTGATGCTTGTGTTATTGAAGAAAGAGACTATTCAAGAAATAGGTTGTGGTGTTTGTTAGTACTATCTTTGGATGCGGATAGTGACAGCATGAAGTGTCCATAGATGTGGAATACGAACTTTAAGGTGTGCTTTTCGTAGCCCTACGCAGTTCTCATCCTATTTGATCCATAAAAGAATTATCTCCGAGTAACGTCTACCATGCATGTATTTTTGTGGGAACTATCATTTGTTTAATTATGTTAATGATGTTGAGAGTAGTCACTAGTGAAAGTATGAAGCCTAGGCCTTGTTTCCAAGCATTGATACACCATTTTTAGTAACTTTTGTCACTTGTTTGCTTGCTGCCATTTTTATTACAGAATTACAAAATCACCTTTTACCATCCATATCACTTGCATTTACCATCTCTTCGCCGAACTAGTGCACCTATACAACTGACAATTGTATTAGGTGTGTTGGGAACACAAGAGACTTCTTGTATCTTAATTGCAGGGTTGCTTGAGAGGGATATCTTTGACCTCTACCTCCCGTGGATTCGATAAACCTTGGGTTACTCACTTAAGGGAAATTTGCCGCTGTCCTACAAACCTCTGCGCTTGGAGGCCCAACAAGTCTACAAGAATAGAAGTGTGTAGTAGACATCAGCGCCGCTTGGCACGGTGCCGGCCGGCGAATTCTCCGGAAGAGGCGACGGCGTGGTGTGGACCGGCGAATTCTCCGGACGAAGCCGCCGACGCGGTGTTGGCCGTGTTGCCTCCAAAGTTGGGCACTGGACATGGCCCTTGTCGACCTCCGTTGATCCAATCCGTTACCGAGGTCACGACGGTAGGAAGGAAACACTACAACCGAAATGACCTTTAGTGACAAAGTACTTTTGTCACTTATTAGCCCATTTTTGTCACTGATTAGTTGTGGATGAAAAAAATGGTGCGTCATTAGGTTTGTCATTGATTGACCGTCATAGATTCATGGGGATGACGAGATGAAAAATTTTGTCACTGATTTAGATGAATCCGTGACGGTGGGAATTTTTGTCAATGATCATGTTTAATCCGTGACAGCCTGATTTGTCATCGTTTGTATGCAAATTTGTCACTAATTGGTTGAATTTGAGTGTACGACTGGTCAACATTAGCTGACGTGGCTTCTTACATGTGGGTCCAGCTGTGGTGACGTGGATGCTGATGAGTGGGTCCAGATGCTGTGACGTCAGATGATGTCATGTGGGCTAGATACGTGCTGACACGTTGGACCCACTTAATCCAGACATGTGGGACCCACTTATTCGTGACATGTGGGACCAATTTTTTCTGGTGAGTGGGACCCAATTTTTTCTGGTATGTGGGACCCACAAATGCTGACGTGTGGGACCATTTCGTTTTTCGAGAAGTGGGACCCACATTTTAGGATTGTGGGACCATACGTTGCGGTTTGGTGGGCCCAGAATGTGGTGACGGTGTCACATTTTCCATCATTGTTGGAACGGAAAATTATTTTGTAAAAATGTAATTTTCTGGCAATTTTGAGCAGAGAAATACAATTGAAAACAAATATATAATTGGAACCGAATCAATATTATAGGAATTATAGTGGCACACATACTATAAGTCTGAAAGACACAAACATTTGTAAGACACTGAGGTGAATAAAAGAGGAAATAGTAGTATCTAGCATTGTTCTTTATTCAAAAGATGCATCAGGATGGTGGTCATCAGTTGGGCTGCGATGATTGCTGTGACGTCCTTAAGAGCAAACTAAGCAGCGCATCCATTTCTTGTTGCCTCTTTTCATAAGCCAGACTCTTCTCTTCCTGAGATTTCTTGAGAGCTGCAAGTTCTTCATCCTGCTTTCTTCTCATTTCTTCAAATTTCTGTTCCTGGGCTTGCATCCTTGACTCCAGATCGTTTTTATACCTTTCATCTGCCAGTACTGATTGTTGCTCCTGATCAGCAAGCCTCTCTTCTAGCTCTCTAATGCGCTCTTTGGAAATGGTGTATCTCTGGGAGCATGATGAGACGCCCAATCTTGACAAGAATGTGCTAGAGCTGGAGGAGCTCTGTTCCTTGAGGACTTGTTGAACAATCATCACATCTGTTTCTTCAGGATGATCCTCTGGATGTGGTCCCATCTTTCTTAGCAGCATTTGTTCCTGCAATTAGATTCAAATGTTTCAAATGCTAGTATGCCGAGACAGTAATAATAAATTTGTGTTGTTGTTAAATATTTCGTACATAAGCCTCTTGTGCTTCCTGAGGCATCACATCATCCTTGCTAGTGTGGGTAATTCTGTAAAATTCAATTGGTGATGTTTCCTCCTCGTTGTTCAGAGCCTTCTACAAGGTTTAGTACATTTTGAGTATCAGTTCTATAAATTATATATTTGCAGTACAAGTAGCTAAGTAATTGCGTAGACCTAGTTGAAATACTTACAACATGCTCGTAGTGGGCAATGTAGCTTCTTGATCCAGTGGTATGGTGCTGCTTCACATTTTCTCTGTTCTTTACATTCTTCATACACATTTCCTGTATTAAGCAGGTGGGATCTAATTAGGTGATGCAAAAAATAAAATATGTATGAATTAAGTTGCTAGCTGTAGGTGAAAGAAATATGAATTATGTACCTGGTAGTGGTCATCAAACCATCTGTTCACAAGTTCTTTCCAACTATTCTCGTCTACAGTACTTGGCTTCATCAAATAAGCTTGCTCAGGAGTAAGATTTTGAATCTTGGGCCAGTACACCTTCTTAAGCCTATAGCGTTGTTGTCGAACACTATTTTGTATCATTTCTGTGCACACAGTTTTTGCCACATCATCATTTGTGTCCATCACAAACTTTTCCTGCAAAAGAGGGTTTGCATATGCACAAATTAGGTTGTTAACCATGTTACAGTCTGAATAATATAGATGAAGAGAGTAGACTCACCGCAACTTTTTTAATCGCAGAAGGAACAACATCTTGTAGAATCTTATCTTTGTCGTAGAGCTTCCAGTGCGTTGCAAGGGGCATCTTATCGCTGCAGATGTGTATACCAACCTCAGAGCTTAGTTTTGTTGCATGTAGAGGATTTTTGGGTCTTCTCACGCCTGCAGTGAAGTCAATTTGCATTTTATTGCCACCATTTTTTTTGTCCATTCATGGAGTGAATGCCCCATGGTAGGTCTCCGTCCAAGTCCTTTCTGCTTTGACTTGACAGAGACTGACAATGCATCTGAAATTCAGACAGAAAATAGGTTAAACTTGTCCAAATATTAGCAAATAAGTACAAGTAGAACATGTAAAGTATCCATGGTCGTACCTTTGCGTTGGAACGGAACTAGTTGATTGTCATCAGGTGATGAGTTGCTGCCATCAGAAGTACGAATCTGCGTCGTAGGTGTGGTTTGCTCTTCAATGTCGGCGTCTTCTGTCATCGTAGGCGTATCTGAGGCTGCAGGTTCAGTGAAAGCAGGTACTCTTGATCTTGTTGAAATGGTGGATGAAGGTGCTACTATCTGTTTGACACGCTTATTATGTGCCGCAGATGCCGTTTCATCCACTGCCTGTTTGATAATGCATGAAGACATAAGTATGAATGCAGTACCACTACCATGAATCAGATAACCAATTTGCGAATTAATAAACATGGTAGACCTGAGACGGCCGCTTTGATGCATTGCGCTCGTCATCTGTATGCAAATCATCATCTTCATTGGCAAGGTCTTCATCATCTGGTTCATATGCAGGGTCAGCTTCCTTGTCTTGAGGTTTTGGCTCCTTTTCTTCGTCATTAATCCTGCCTTGTGGCCGACCATACATGAAGGTACGTGCAACCTCTCTAAAATCTTGTGGATTAAGACCTCCAGCAAGAAATTTGGCTTCCATGGCTTGCTGTAGACGAGTTGCATTTTCCTCCATTTGTTTTCTCCTTTCTAACTCTATTGTAGTTAGTACCTCTTTTTGTTTAGCAGCTGAAAAAAGAAGGAAAAGATTTGTGTGTATTAGCGTGTAGGAATTTGTGACCGCAAATTCAGAATTATGTGGTACGTTCCATAAATAATGAAGTGGCCTAATTTAGAGTATACATGACAAGTTTGTTTTTCACTTAAATGTTGCAGATCTCAGCGAGTATATGATTTCCCGTAAGTAGACATAACAAATATATGATCTCATTCATCTAACTTAAAAGTTCATGCAATGTTTCAGATCTAAGATTGATAAATATGGCAGATCCTCTTCTGTAGTACATGAAGATATAATGTGAAGAATTCCTTTTCTTAAACCCTAGATGAGACCGTGGTAAGAACAAAAATCAAATGTTCGTAGAACCCTAGATGTGATCATGTAAATTAGTACACCGTACGTAAACCTAACAATTCTAGTCTAACTATTGAACGATCGATCTAGTACGTACTGAAATGTGGGATAGATTTATCACCTTGGCGTTTGTGATTGACCTTCTTCGGCGTAGATTTGGGCGGATCGCGAGCATTGGGTGGTTTCCGGTGACCGGTCATGGCGGCCGCCGCATAGCCTGCCGGAGCGAGGGTACGAACTGCCGGCGGAGAGAGTGGATCTGGCGAGGTAGAGAGCGATGAGGGAGGGAATGAATTTGTACGTGCGAATTAAGAGGGAACGGAATTAAGGGGGTTGGGTAGCACGATGTATTTATAGTATCGCGGGCGAAAAAAATGAGTTGCGTGCGGCGGGGAAAAGTGGAGGGAACGAAATTTTCCCAAAGTTAGGAGGGAAGTTCGACTACCGGGTCAGAAGTGGGGGGAAAATTAATATTTGAGCGTAGGTTACATGTTTTAATTATTTAATGTCGTATATAATCCCTTTTAATGATTTGAATCATTAAAAGTTTAAAACTACATATGTTCCTACAATCATGTTAGTAATACGGGACAACCAAATTGCACATGTTTCGTTTGATTCATATTTATGTGTCGAAGTTTCATCTATGAGTTCATATTGTTAAAAAATTAATGGTGAAACATTGGGTCATGACATGAACGAACACCAAAAGTTGCAAGTAAATTTGGGGCTTCAAAATTCTTGTCTCATAGACAAAGATTGTTTGCTTGGTGTACTATGTACATAACTCACCTTCAACCTCAATGATTATAGAGATGTGTCACATATATATGAAAAAGGCTAGAAAATCATTTGAATGAATCAAAATTGGACTAAATGGTTCAAGGAAGATGAATGAAAAGAGGTGAAACTTTGTGTTTGTGCTTACATAGCCCTAATAACTTGTTATGGTCATTTGACAATATTTTTTACCTAGTTTAGGTGCCACAACCATTTTTTGAAAGAAAAAGGCTAGAAAATCATTTGAATGAATCAAAATTGGACTAAATGGTTCAAGGAAGATGAATGAAGGGAGGTGAAACTTTTTTGTGTGTGCTTACATAGCCCTAATAACTTGTTATGGTCATTTGACAAAAAAATTTACCTAGTTAAGGTGGCCCAACCATTTTTTGTAAGAAAAAGGCTAGAAAATCATTTGAATGATGAATCAAAATTGGACTAAATGGTTCAAGGAAGATGAATGAAAAGAGGTGAAACTTTGTGTTTGTGCTTACATAGCCCTAATAACTTGTTATGGTCATTTGACAATATTTTTTACCTAGTTTAGGTGGCACAACCATTTTTTGAAAGAAAAAGGCTAGAAAATCATTTGAATGAATCAAAATTGGACTAAATGGTTCAAGGAAGATGAATGAAGGGAGGTGAAACTTTTTTGTGTGTGCTTACATAGCCCTAATAACTTGTTATGGTCATTTGACAAAAAAATTTACCTAGTTAAGGTGGCCCAACCATTTTTTGTAAGAAAAAGGCTAGAAAATCATTTGAATGAATCAAAATTGGACTAAATGGTTCAAGGAAGATGAATGAAAAGAGGTGAAACTTTGTGTTTGTGCTTACATAGCCCTAATAACTTGTTATGGTCATTTGACAATATTTTTTACCTAGTTTAGGTGCCACAACCATTTTTTGAAAGAAAAAGGCTAGAAAATCATTTGAATGAATCAAAATTGGACTAAATGGTTCAAGGAAGATGAATGAAGGGAGGTGAAACTTTGTGTTTGTGCTTACATAGCCCTAATAACTTGTTATGGTCATTTGACAATATTTTTACCTAGTTTAGGTGCCACAACCATTTTTTGAAAGAAAAAGGCTAGAAAATCATTTGAATGAATCAAAATTGGACTAAATGGTTCAAGGAAGATGAATGAAGGGAGGTGAAACTTTTGTGTGTGTGCTTACATAGCCCTAATAACTTGTTATGGTCATTTGACAAAAAATTTACCTAGTTAAGGTGGCCCAACCATTTTTTGTAAGAAAAAGGGTAGAAAATCATTTGAATGAATCAAAATTGGACTAAATGGTTCAAGGAAGATGAATGAAAAGAGGTGAAACTTTGTGTTTGTGCTTACATAGCCCTAATAACTTGTTATGGTCATTTGACAATATTTTTTACCTAGTTTAGGTGCCACCACCATTTTTTGAAAGAAAAAGGATAGAAAATCATTTGAATGAATCAAAATTGGACTAAATGGTTCAAGGAAGATGAATGAAGGGAGGTGAAATTTTTTTGTTTGTGCTTACATAGCCCTAATAACTTGTTATGGTCATTTGACAAAAAAATTTACCTAGTTAAGGTGGCCCAACCATTTTTTGAAAGAAAAAGGGTAGAAAATCATTTGAATGAATCAAAATTGGACAAAATGATTGAAGGAAGGTGAATGAAGAGGTGAAACTTTTTGTGTGTGCTTACATAGCCCTAATAACATGTCATGGTCATTCCCAATAGTTTTTACCATGTTTTAGGTGTCTCTACCATTTTTTATATAGAAATATGCTATAAAATCATTTGAATGAATCATAAATGGACAAAATGGTTCAAGGAAGATGAATGAAGAGGTGAAACTTTTTGTGTGTGCTTGGATAGTCTTAATAACTTGTTATGGTCATTGACAATATTTTTTACCAACTATAGGTGTCCCTACCATTATTTTTGAAAGAAAAGGTTAGAAAATCATTTGAATGAATCAAAATTGGACAAATGGTTCAAGGAAGTTGAATGAGGAGGTGAAACTTTTTGTGTGTGCTTTGATAGTCTTAATAACTTGTTATGGTCATTGAAAATATTTTTTACCAACTATAGGTGTCCCTACCATTATTTTTGAAAGAAAAGGTTAGAAAATCATTTAATGAATCAAAATTGGACAAAATGGTTCAAGGAAGTTGAATGAGGAGGTGAAACTTTTTGTGTGTGCTTACATAGCCATAATAACATGTCATGGTCATTGACAATAGTTTTTACCAACTATAGGTGTCCCTACCATTATTTTTGAAAGAAAAGGTTAGAAAATCATTTGAATGAATCAAAATTGGAAAAAATGGTTCAAGGAAGTTGAATGAGGAGGTGAAACTTTTTGTGTGTGCTTACATAGCCTTAATAACTTCCCATGCTCATTTACAATAATTTTTTGCAACTTTAGGTGTGCCTACCATTAATTTTGAAAGAAAAACCAAGAAAATCATTTGAATGAAGCACAATTGGAAAAGGGTACAAGGAAGTTGAATCTAGAGGTCAAACTTTTTGTGTGTTCTTACATAGCCTTAATAACTTCCCATGGTCATTTACAATAATTTTTTGCAACTTTAGGTGTGCCTACCATTAATTTTGAAAGAAAAACCAAGAAAATCATTTGAATGAAGCACAATTGGAAAAGGGTACAAGGAAGTTGAATCTAGAGGTCATACTTTTTGTGTGTGCTTACATAGCCTTAATAACTTCCCATGCCCATTTAAAAAAAAATTAGCAAGTTTAGGTGTCCCTACCTTTTTTTAAGAAAAAGGGTAGAAATTTAGGTAAATGAATGTAAATTGGCAAATTATGTGTGAAAAATCAAACAATATCACATGAATCATGCCAATGGTGGTGAAATCATATAAAAATTATGGGACACCCAATTTGCATATGTTTTAATCATTCTCACTTGTACTGGAATTCCCATCTATGATGTCATAAGGCGTGAGGTGTCACATGAGGGGATCAACACCAAACTTTGCTAACAAAAGTATCAGAGCTACTGGTACATCAACAGGGAGCGCTTGCTGCCGCTCACCACTTGCTATGAGTCTTAGTAGTAAACTATTTACACAAAAGCATCCACACATACTAGTTATGTTCAGGCAACTACATATTAACATGGACCGCTTGATGCGGCTCACCACTTCGTGCCGATCCCAAACTGTGTATCGGAGGACACGTCGGGCTTCCACCCATCTGCCTCATTCCACCCCCAGTCGTTGGACTGCCCCTCTATCGAAGTGCTGCCACCTCTCCATGCTGCATCAGGATCTGCCCAGGCTGAACGCTTTCTGTTGCGCTGTGCTTCTGCTATGGCATGCACACAACTAGGACAATACTCTGCTTTTGGTTGAGGAGGCTTTGGTTCTTTTGGCATCAGGTGTCGTTGCCCCTTCATGAAATCGGTGATCTTACGGTACAACTCATAGGAAACAAAGCCATCAACAGCAGCATAGTGGATGTTAATGTCATCAAGTGGCTGCTTCTCCCAAAAGTCATGCTGCTCCTTTGGGAAGTTGTTCTTCATGTCCTGGTAGGATTCGTCGATGAGAATGGATGCCATCACACTCATTCCAGTCCTGTAACGGCCTTCATACTGGAACAAATCTTGCAAATCAATATGGAACTCATCTGGAATTTTAATGGACCAGGATCTCCTCATCGCTCTCTTGTCACCCCTTTTGTCGACGCTAGCAAATTTGATATTTGATGAACACAGGAACTCGAATAGCACCGGACACACTGTGCCATGCCTGCGGTTGGAAGATATTAGTAATGGTAAATTTGATTGTAAATGTAATTAACAATCAAATTGTAATAACTAGTTGTTCTCGGATCAATATGTACAACAATGAAAAAATATTTCAAGGAAATACATAATGTACTTGTCATATGAAGCTTAGTAAGGTAGTAATTATAAACATTTTTTGAAAAATACATGCAAAATACATTTAAGCAAACATTTGGAAGCATCAATCTCATGCTATCATATAACATAACTTATATCCTGTTGAAGCATACAGATTCGATAATTCTAAATAGTGCTGCATGACACCACGATGTCAATGCATAATTTGTGTCTTGCAAAGCATCTTCATCCTAACTAATTGGCAGATTACTTAGCTACACAGACTAAGGCTGGATAAAACATATATCAACACATCAACTAGAATGATAAAAGAAGTAGTACTAGATGCAATGTAAATACCCCAACGAAAACATCTTATTATTTCGTTTATTTATACAAGACGTTTTAGGTTAATAATAGATTCATCTAGTATACTTTTAATATGTAGATTCACTCATCTCTAAAACATCCCTCATGAGTGGATAGAGTAAGTAGATCGGAAGAACTTGGAAGAGGGTTTTCTCATAGGCAAAATCCAAATCTGTACTTGGAAGAGGTTTTCCTACATACCTTGGCAGTTGGAACACCAGAACTTTGCGGCGCAATGCAAGTTGAATCACCGCAACCTCTTCTTCGAAGTCATCGTACTTGCCGATGTACTCAAAGTCGAGGCCGAGGAATTTGTACTCCTCCTCTTCAAGCAAGCGACGGAACTCGCCGATGGTTTGCTCGACCACTTGCACGTCGTTCGTGTACGTGACGTCGAGCACCGTGCTCCCATGCGCGGTTGGGGTAAGCTTCTGCGTGAAGAGAACGACGTCTTCCATGGCGCGGTGGATTGGATGAGCAAGGTGGAGAAACCGCCGCAGAGAAACAGGGGAAGGGGAGAAAGAAACGAGGCAGAAGAATAGGGGACTAGAAGTTGGGGCAGCAGGGAAAAATGGGAACCGTCCAGATAATTCGTATCGTCGCTGACAGTGGGCCTAAGTGGACGCCTGAGTCGTGAAAGGTTTTTTTACGCTATCATATCAACTGTGCAGGGCATTATATTCTCTTTGATGCGCGGGGTGCTTCTCCAAGATACCAACCGCAATTAACTCTTCCTTCCATCCTAAGCTCCAGGCCGAAGGGCTGCTGCCGCCGTCGCCAGACGATCGCTCGCCCTACCCATCTCTCGCCGTCGTCGTCCCCCTCTATTCTTCATCGAGGCTAGCCTAAAACCCTCCTTGCCATTTCTTATCCACTTGACGCGGCATTTTCATCTCCGTTAGGATGGCTCCGCCGGTAAAAAAAATATACCCTGGATCCATGGCGTATTACTTGTTTTAGATCTGAAAATATTGATCTCCCCAATTCGATTTGTAGTGTCCTACTTGTTGGGACACCAATGGGTTGTGCCCTCGGGGGAATCGTATGAAGAACTTCTTTGTGCTAACCCTGCGACAGGGGTTTGAGGATGTTACGGTACTAAAGTTTTGCAATTACTTGTATTCATTTAGTAGTGAGAAGTTGATTTGTTGGTACTGTGGACTGGAAATTAAACATAGCACTGTGGTAGACTTGATAAACCAGGAGTTTGTTTGCTATCTTCACTTGTTTTGTACTAACATGTAAATCTGAAAGTCTTTAGGTGGGTATGTGTGATGGTACAACACATGCCTTTTTTTGGTAGTTGGCTGCATTGTGCAACAATGTTGCCTCATCTATTTATAGAAATTAGTACAGTCTCCTCTATTTTCGTGGGACACCTGCTTTATTTTAGTACTTATAGTTAGGTTTATGCATACGAATGTTTATGAATATTCAGTTAATTACACACTACTTAATAAATGAATGCATTTATTAAGTGTTAATTATATAATGAATTGTCAAACATGATTATGGCAATATGCTCTTTCTTCTCTCACAACTTGATATGGTTTTGATGAATTTTACTTCTTTCAGATCATCCCATGCTACAGTAGGGCATATTTCCTTATGAAATACACTATACCAAAGACTGACAAAACAGTCTTCTACGCAATTCTTACAACCAATGAAGGATTTTCATTCGGTGTCAAAGTTACGAACAACAATGATGAAACTTATCTCAGTGGAAGAAATTGGAAGGAATTTATTAGAGTATACGGGCTAAAAGTTGGACAGGAGATGTATTTCACTATCGACGACTATGGTCCTGACACTCTTGTCACCACAGGAAATTACCCAATAATTCATCCAAGTAAGATTTATGCATACGAATAATCTTTATAAAATTGCTTGCAACTTGGTACCTGTGTCATATTAATTATATATTTGTACTATGATTGTACAGCTTACTACCATTTGTCCCGTGACAAACGTGACATTATTGACTCCATCATCTCCATTGATGGAAATGAGATAAATTGGAGGATGATGGAGAAAGTCGTAGAACATGTGGACAATCTTGACTTCCTTGTGGCACGTCATGAGGCTGGGATCTATGGAGAAAGAACAGTTGTTGCAATGGTGCATACCCTGAACTGGACAAACACTATGAATCAGAGCAAGCACCTGGTACATACTTAATATCCTAGTTTCTACACATTATAGTTTGTTGTCGTCATATATTGTTGCATCTTGTCATTACAATATAGATGTGAAATATTAATCGTATAGCTGACTATAACATTTGTTGCTGCAACAGAAATTCCCACGCCGTCTTGTCCCCGATAGAATGCATGAATATGGTGACATCACCATTGTTTGTCATCCCTTCACTAAGGTGATTGGGTCATACACTGTTTCTGCTGATGATGGACGTCTCTGCGTCACTGGATGGAAGAAGTTCATGGAGGAAGAACACTTTATGCAAATGGGTGACAAGATGTTGTTCCTGCTCTTCGTAGCAAATGCAGGGGCTTTCCTGTTTGTTTCATACATTCCTGAAGTAGCTGTTCAGTAGTTACCTTCTGGTGATGTTCAAATATTTTAAAATGCACTCATGTTAGTCGTTGATCCACGGATGTACTGTCAAGACTTTATTTGCTGAACTTAGAGATACATGCATTTCTATGTGTTATGAAAGAGTCGTGTTTTATCCTCGGAACTAAATTATGTATGTTTATCAGTTCAAGTTTTTATTTGCATGGCCGTTTATCGTGTCATGTACGCTTGTCACATTACATTGCATAAATCATTAATTATATCAAGTACTCATAATGTTTGCAAATATATAAATGGTTCCATTACACAATCTAAATATTCAAACATCACTATCATTATCAGAATTTATGTCCCCATCATCCCTTCTATTCTCTGCCAAAGTGTCTTCTTCGTCCTCGCTCATGTCAACATAGTCTGTCTCATCTTCCTCTTCTAGTCGACGCATAGTGCGAGTATCAACAAGTTCCACATCGTATCGATCAGCGTCCTCATCTTCCAACTCAACATCCTGGTCTTCACCCTCAACATTGATAAATATATGATCAGATGAACCCATCTCATCCTGGTACGCGTCTTCGTTCCCTACATATGCGTCGTCATCGCCACTCTCTTTTTCTGGAACATCATATACATGTCTGTGACTGAAAGTCTTGACAACTTTCCAAGGGTTGTCAAACTTTGTGTCATCCAAGTAGAAGCATGTTTCCGCTTGGCTTGCCAATATGAAGGGGGAATCCTTGTACCAAAGTGTGGAAGTATTAACGCTTTTAAAATATCCATCATCTTTCATCTTGGAATTCCTGCTCGCAAGGTCAAACCAATCACAACGAAACAAGTAGACAGATCTATCGCCGTGCTTGTTACTCCCATACTGCAACTCCAGAACTTCCTGCAGAACACCATAGAACTCAGTTTCTTCTTCATCACCAAAAGATGCCTTCGTCATTACGCCAGAATTTTGAGTCTTTAGATTCTTCTCACGAGTCATAGTTCGAAACCTAGCACCCTTTACATTGCAGCTAGAGTGTACCACTACACGTCTGTCTGGCCCATCAGCAAGCAACTCCAAATCTTCAGATACATTATTCAAATGTCTCACATGTTTTTTTAAACCATGATGGGAACTCTTTCTGCATCGCCTCGTCGATGTTATTCACACCCCTATCCATCAATTCTTCCCGGCAAACACTAAAAAAAAACATTACCAATCAAAATTCGCATACAGATTAAATTATGACTCATAAGGTGAAGCAAACTTACTTTATATAGGACTCTGCCTTTTCGCAATTGTTCAGCACATACCAAACCATTTTGTCAAATTCCTTTTCAAAAAGCTTCAAAATGGACTTCCCAAACCCTTTCGCTCCGTCTGAAAAAATGTCCAACTCATCTGGACCAGGTTTTCGATGGTTATCTTGGTTCCTATCTTTTTTATGAAATCTCGTTTCTATGTCATCCTTGAAAAATCTAGAGCAAAAGGTCAAGCACTCATCAACGATGTAGCCCTCGGCAATTGAACCTTCTGGCCTAGCTTTGTTACGAACAGTGGACTTAAGGTATCCTAGTCTTCTCTCCACTGGATACATCCAACCGTAGTGAACAGGACCCCTTTGAATAGCCTCATCAGGAAGATGGATAGCTAAGTGCACCATTACATAAAAAAAAAGCAGGGGGGAAGATCTTCTCTAGTTTGCATAGAATTATAACAATGTCAACCTTCAATCTTTGAAGCACATCAACTCTTAGGGTTTTCGCACACAACTCCCTAAAAAATCTCCCCAATTCGGCAATGGCCTCATACATTTCCTTTCCTGCAATTCCTCTAAGGCCAGCTGGCAAAACACGCTGCAGAAGTATGTGGCAATCATGTGTCTTCATTCCAGTCACTTTACCACCATCGATATCAACACATCTTTCCCAGTTTGTACAATAACCATCTGGGAATCGAATTTTGGCCAAATATCTGCACAGTTGTTTCTTTTTTTCCTTCACAAGAGTCCACGGTGCTGGGGGCTTCACATATTTTTCTCCCTGTTCTTCCATCCAGTAATTCTTCCTAATGTTAAATTTCTTCAAATCAAGTCTAGAATTAATAGTGTCCTTATTCTTTCCCTCAATTTCAAGAAGGGTACCAAGGATATTGTCGCATATGTTCTTCTCAATGTGCATCACATCGAGGTTGTGAGCCAATTTCAGTTCTGACCAATATGGTAGATAATGTAAGCTGACCTTGAGATGCCAAGTTGGTTCATCTTGTGGAACACGCTTTCGCTTTCTCAAATTAGGATTTTTGCCCGGTATAAAATCCTTAACCCTTTCTACCTTCTCCTTTATTTCTTCCACTGTGAACTTCCTTGGTGGTCCTCCCTCCTCAACTTTTCCATTAAAAAGTTTGCTTCTCCTATAAGGGTGATCCGACCGAAGGAATCGACGATGACCAATATATCCAATCTTATTTTTTAAAGACTCATAGCAAGGTTCTTCGTCGCAATGCACGCATGCGAAAAATCCTCTAGTACTACGCCCAGACATGGTGGCATATCCAGGATAATCATGAATCGACCAAAGGAACGCAGCATGCAATTTGAATTCTCTATTTGTGCATGCATCATACGTGTCCACGCCTTTCCATAGGAGCATCATATCTTTTATCAGTGGCTGCATAAATACATGAAAATCCTTCCCGGGTGAGTACTTTCCCGGGATTAGCAACGACATCATGAAGTTGGATTGATGCATGCACATCCATGGTGGGAAGTTGTACGGAATGACGAAAACAGGCCACATACTATATGCATTTGTCATACTACCAAAGGGATTGAATCCATCTGTAGCAAATCCTAGCTTTATGTTACGAGGATCTTCAGCAAACCAACCAAACTTTTCATCAAAGTGCTTCCAAGCCTCACCGTCTGCTGGGTGCCTTAGAATATTTTTCTCAGCAACCCTCTTTTCTTTGTGCCACCTTGTGTGCGTTGACATTTCCTCTTTAACAAAAAATCTTTGTAAACGTGGAATTATCGGAAAATACCGAAACACCTTATGAGGAACCTTCTTCCTTCCACTTGGATCTTTCCATCTTGATATTCCACACACAGGACAATGTGTATTGTCCTTGTGCTCTCCCCAGAAAAGAGCACAATCAAACTTGCAAACATGAATTGTCTCATAACCAAGCCCAACATCTGAAAGAACACTTTTAGCATGAGCAAAAGATTTAGGAAAGTCCACGTTTGGCAAAGCTGTACATAAAGTCTCAAGAAGTAGATCAAATGCTCTGTTTGTGATCCGGTTGTATGATTTCACATGAAGTAGCCTTATAATGAAGGCCAACCTAGTGAAAGTGTCACATCCCTCATGAAGCTCCTTCTTTGCTTCTTCTACTAATTTTGCATACAAATTTCGGTTACTAGGACCTTGATCTCCAGAATTGAGAAAATCATGTACCAGATCAGATGCGTCGTCAACGTAATTATCTTCAACATAATTATCTTCAGCTTCTTCCTCAAAATCAGCATCGTCGTCGCTTTGATACGAACCATCATGGGTACTATGGCTTTGCTGATCACTGAAATCTTCTCCATGAAAAATCCACCTAGTATAAGTAATGGACATACCTCTGCAATTCACATGACGCTCAACCTCAACTTGATCCTGCTGTATCAGATTAAGGCAGTCAATGCATGGGCATAATATTGGTTCATCAGAGCCCAATCTTTCTCCATTACGCCCCCCTTTTTCTCGCACAAACTCCATAAACTCACTAACACCTTTCATGTAGCGAGGTGTCATCTTTTTCCCCTGAGTTATCCAACTGCGATCCATCACCTACAATTCATCGCAATGTCCACCAGAATATATCTTAAGAACGAAAATAATTTGAATTGCAGATAGATCTAGTCCCAAACAAATTACAAGAAACTCACCGCTACTACGCCTACAAACGTGATCCCCCAACGTATGTGGTTGACTCGTCGGTGACCACGATCGTGTACGATGATCACCAGATCGCCTCGACGATGACCATGGACTCCTCGCCCCGACCTGTCCCGTAGCACGCGATCTGATCGAGAAAAGACAGTATGATCTATATCTATACATAGTCATAAGAGTCCTAACCGGACACGATTACAAATTTGCGTGTGATGGAATATAACTACAAAAATAACTAATACGATTGGTAAGACAACAACACACGATTATCCCAGCGGTACCACCTTGCGCGCGCGTTACATACGTCGTGGGTTCGACATGCGTAAGACCCAAATTTTTACCAATAATTCCTTTACCTTACAAGTGGGGTCCGCACTATACAAACCTGACTGCTGGGTCCCACAATGTATAACAATATTTAAAATAGCACAAATTCTTCCTATTAAACCTGACTAGTGGGTCTAGCACGAAATTCAGTGACAGTTTATAACAACCACGGTCTCAATTTTGTCATCTATTCTAATGCCCAGCTCCGCCGGTTAATCCATGACAGTTTGCCATGACAAAATAAGCATTTGTCATTAATTATTGTACATCCGTGACAAAATAACTAATTTGTCATCGATCAAGCCGGATCAATGACGGTTTGGAACTTTGTCATCAGGCGTTTTGTCATTAAAAGTCATTTCTCTTGTAGTGAAACCGGAGAGCGCCTTGGCCACTAGATCATTGACCATCTCCGGCACCTTTGCAAGTTCCGCCTCCTGCTTGCGCTTCTTCCTCTCCTTCCGCATCTCCTTGTCCTCGGCATAATAGTCACACCATAGGGCCTTGCCATGGCCGACCACACGGCCACCTGACGGTGGCTTGTTCAGATCCCGCCCCTTGACCTTGTTCAACACCGCGTTGAATGGAGTGTCCCACACGGGCTTCGTCGATCCCTGGCAGGAGCTCTCATCCGCGGCTCTAGAACCTTCTACCTCCTCCAGAGCCTCTTGGAACTTCACGACTGCAGCATCCGTCGTAAGTTCCTTGGTAATCGGGTCCTCCGTGAACTGAGCCCTGACAAAGTTTCTAGTCTGCTTGTCTTTACATTTGTCGTAGGGGTTAGAGATGCCCTTAGCTGCCCACTCAGTGTCCTGCTTCTCCCATTTGGGCTCTGCTGCGAAATAACCACCACTTCCGAGATGGTGGTGACCTACATTCTTCGAGTTCATCCACTTCCCCCATTCACTCATTTTCAGGGATGAAGGTAGTTCGAGCCTGCCCCGGAAAATCCTAAGGTCTTCTTCATTGACCTGCTCCTTGTTCCAGATCTCCTCGGGACTTTTATCGTCTTCGATCAATTTTTTGACCCTACCTCTCCAGCTGGACAAGGCCGTGCTCATCTTCGTGAGGGAAAAGTTGTTGACAGCATTGAGTTTTTTCATATCATGATGACCTTCTTTATTGGCCCTATAGGCCGGCGGGAACTCATACCGTTCGTGCAACCTCTTGATGAGGCGGAGGCGCAAACTCGCTTTATTAGCGTCCCTTATGTTATCCTCGTAGACCGGGACGACCTCTCGAAGGATGCATGCCACTTGGAGGCCGTACCCTGCGGTGGTCCCTCTAGGCTCTAGAGGCGCCCCACCGTCGGACACTTGGGTGATCGCTTGCCTCGTGGCCCAGACCTTGTTCTTACTCCACTCCTTCCGAGCCTTTTTGGGTTGGCTACCATCTGTGCGTTCTCCGCCATCAGTGGTCTCGTTGCCATCCTCGGCGCCACTAGTAGTGGTCTCGTTGCCATCCCCAGAGCCACTATTAGTGGCGCCCTCGTCGCCACCATGGACATCCTCGGCGCCACTTCGCCACCATGGACGTCCTCGGCAACATCCCCGGCCGGCTCACCGAAGAAGTTCCAGAAGTCCGCGTTCTTCTCTCTGGCTAGTTCTTCCACGCTTAACTGCCGAGAAGAACCTCCGGCCTCAGCGTTGTTAGCCATGTGTTCTGCGTGTGACAACAAAATGGAACGTGTTAGTTAAAAGAAACAAAAAAATATGCCGATGTTTTATCGAAATGTCGAATCACTTCCGTTCCGGCAAATCTCCGGCGGCACTCCTAGTGCCAAAAATTAGCAAAGGTCATGCCGAATTTTTCACGGAAAAATTCGGCATGACCTTTGCTAATTTTTGGCCATAGGAGTGCCCGAAATTTGCCGAAACGGAAATGAATCGACATTTCGGCAAAACATCGGCACTCATCTAACATCCCTGCAAAATTTATACATAACCCGCATACAACTCGGGATACAAGCATTCATAACAAACCCGCACACAACTCGGGATACATAGCAAACATTCATAACCCGCACACAACTCGGGATACATAGCAAACATTCATAACAAAATATCACCCACACACAACTCAAGATTTTGATCAACGGATGCCGTCTACCTTGCAGAAACCAGCACCAAGCAGTAGCAGCACCAAGCAGTAGGAGCACCAAGCAGTAGCAACCTGCAGGTAGTAGCTAGCAAATTTTAATTTACTCATGTACCAAATTAAAGCAGCAGCAGATTTTTTTTGGTGAACCAAACAATCTCTGAAAATTTTGAAAATTTTACATAAGCAAGGTATATCTATTGTTGGCATACTATAAAATTTTCAGCGTAATCAGAGTTGAATTGAATTGGTCAAAAAAATTAGAGAATTTCAGCCAAAATTTTTGAAAATTAAAATTTATTCGAAATTTGATATTTTTTATTTCAAACATCACCAGCAACTAGCAACCACCAGCAGCATAGAAATTTATATGAAATTCGATTTTTTTGAAAAAAATGGCTTCGGCATTCCATCGAATACCCTGTGGGCATCGGAGGAGGGGAGGAGGACGGCTCGGGGAGGAGGTTGTACTTGACGGCTCGGGGAGGAGGGTGTCGCCGATGGGGAGTAGGGGAGGAGGAGGCCACCGGCGCGCTCGAGGAGGAGGAGGCCGGCCGGGCTCCGGGCCGGAGGGCGGCAGCGTCGGAGAGGCAGGGGCCGCTCAGGGAGGGAGGAGGAGAGGAGGACGCGGCCGGGCGCGGGCGGGGAGGGAGGAGGGCGTCGCCGACGGGAAGGGGGAGGGGAGGAGGACGGCCGGGCACGGGCGGGGAGGGAGGAGGAGGAGGGGCAGGTGGCGGCATTCTCGCGGGCGCGCCGGAGGTGGAAGGAGGAGTGTGGGGACTTAGGCGAATTTGGGGAAGAACGGTTCGCGCGCACCGGTTAGTGCACAGCCTATCTTAGCCGTGCTGCACCACGTCAGCTTGCGCCATGTGTATGCTGGTTAGCCGTGGCGCAGGAGTTTTGCATGTGCGCCATGGCTAAGTTACCCATGGCGCAGGACAGCACCCTGCGCCACGGCTAAGTAGGCATTTTTATATTTGTTTTTGCTTTTCTTTTTTCGTTTTGTGCATTTCAATTTAATTTTAAGACACATTTCATTTAAGGCATTCAATTGTAATACTTCTTACAATTGCATTTTTCATTTTTCATTGCATTTCAATTTTCATTAAATTTCAATTTTTCATTGCATTTCAATTTTCATTGAATTTCAATTTTTCATTGCATTTCATTTTTTATTTTGCATTTCATTTAAGACACACATTTCAATATTAGGATTACATATCATATTTCAATTTAATTTTAAGACACATTTAAAATATTAAATATACTTAATATTATAGGATCGATATCTAATATTCCGATGATATTAGGATTACAAATTCAAGGATATTAAATTTATAATATTCCTAGGGTTTCAAAATCGGGCATCCTATTTCCCACACCAGCTAGCTAGCGTTTCACAATCTTCTTTCCCTTCTTGGTGGTGGTTGAATAATTTAGCCCCGGAACATCTCGACTGCTTCTTGCGAACAGAAGACCACCTGACTTGGGTAGTGTTGTCCTGCTTCTTCTTGTGGTGTATGTTTCTTCATCGTCGTCGTCATCATCTTAAGGATATGAGTCTACCGCTTACAAGAAAAGATCTCATGATAGTCAATATGGGCCCTCAACACCCATCAATGCATGGTGTTCTTCGACTGATCGTTACTCTCGATGGTGAAGATGTTATTGATTGTGAACCCATATTAGGCTATTTACACAGAGGAATGGAAAAAATCGCGGAAAATAAATGAAATGCGGCCGTACTGGTCGAAATCTTCCTCGTTGGCGACTCCATCCATTCCGATGATGCTCCTTTTTCCTCTTCTCATGACAACACGGCTAGGCATTGTCGGGTCGGTTATGAAGAAGCATTGGTCAACTTGGCTAGCCAGTACCCATGGTTCAGTTTTTGCGATGACGCTCGCGGTAGCAGCAGACTTGGAGGCTTCGGGTATAGACATGGTGGTGAAATATCCATCTTCTTTTTTTGGACTGACGCTCTTAGCCCATCTGACACGGAACATCGGCACCTTGTCTCCAGAGTAGTCCAGCTCCCAGATCTCCTCGATCCTTCCGTAGTACCTTTCTTTGACGTCACCGGTGAAGGATTCCATCGTTACCCCTGAGTTCTGATATTCGCTATTCCTGTCTTTTTCCTCTATGTAGAACGTGTAACCGTTGATATCGTATGCCTGATATGTCATCAGGTTAGGCACGGGGCCCTGTGACAAGAGGAATATGAGTTTTCCTTCCGCGGAAGTCATTGACGGAGGATTATCTAGAAGGTGGCGTTTGAACCAACGCGTGAAAGTGGCGTTGTGCTCTTTGACTATTTCGACGTCCGTTCGATGCTGGCCATGGTCACTGTACTTCTTCTCAATAAAGCTTTTGTGCTTCTCCAACCAAGGATCGACCACTTGTATGTGTTGTAGCGCTACAAAGTTTGCACTGTCAAAGTCGGCGCGTCGGCCAGAGTCGTCCACTTGCAGTTCCCTCCTGCCTGTTTTGTGACCTGCTCCATCGAGCCTGCCAATATGCTTGTTTTCGGGCAGACCAACAGGGTTCTCGACGTCTAGAAAATTCGTGCAGAAAGAGATGCACTCTTCGGTGAGATAGCCCTGGACAATGCTAGTAGGCTTGATTCACGTGTGATGAGAGAGAAACATTTTTTCCCACCTACAATGAGCTAAGGCCGTCCGTAATGGGGAACGGTCCGGCCGTATGTTAAGCACATCCACGTCATCATGTGGTGCTAAGCAATCTTAACAATTTATCTGCCGTTTCTTATCTACGCGTCCGCATTTATTTCTTTTGCGTCCTCTCATCGGCAGCTCAAGGCACTAATTGGTCAAGCCCTACTTGAATACCATGATTTGGGTTGATAATTATTCTTTTGCCTTGGATTTCGGAGCAGGAGCCGTATCTAAAATAAGAACCGGTTCCTCTTTTCTTTCCTCATTTGAGAGCTTCCACGTAATCAAAAGTCTGATGTGGACATCTAAGAGACGCTCCACGGTGTAGCAGTAGGGAAGGCCTAAGTGTATGTATAAAATAAGGAGACCATGTGTTGAATGCTACTAGGTGTATTGGAAAGATAGAAACACACTCTTTTGTGGACAAATTTCGAATGCTAAACGTCCATATTTGAGGATGGAGGGAGTATGTCTTAGGTGGGTCAGGAATGATACTGATTATAAATGGCAATAGAGTTTGTCATTGCGGAGATCTAAGGCTTATGCCAATGCAAGTTTCTTAGCACGTTTTCATATGCACTTTGTTGATGTGGCATGGTAGTTAATGAAGAAAGAGAGTGAGGTTGTAGCTTAGCTAACATACAATCTTTGCACGTGGCCATAGGTAAAAAATGTTGTTAGCCCAATCATATGGATGCATGAGCACCAAATCATTTAATTTAGATACAACACACAAGAGACAATGCATTGTACTAGTAGTCTCTTAAGTTTTTAATGCTTCTATGCTAACGTGTTAACAGACGATGCATTGGCATAGGCCTAAGTTACTCCAACCAAGTGGATATAACTTGGTATGATATGATTATAACTTGACGACTCGCATGCTTCAACATCAACATCTATGTCCCCTCTGTTGCCAAGCTTTAGGGACGATGTCATATTTGGTGATCTTCTGCACAACGGCTAAGGAATTTTGGTATGTATGATTGTGAGGCCCTAACTCCTAGTTCTGACTACTCAATTAAGGAGTGATGGACGTATGTCTGTTCCTCGCTCCAAGACGGCAAGGGCAAAAACTTCAACACTTTTGTCATGATATGTTTGTAGCAAATATGACTTGAACGCAACGGGAGAATTTTCAAGAATGAAGCTCAAATGTCGCAGGTGGTGGTGCACAAGATCACTGCACACACTACATGTTAGTTGTTTAGTCATGCAGACAATAGAGAGTAATCACCTAGTTTATATCGTAGTTTCTCCACTGCTTTGCATATGTAATTCATGTCTACATAACTCTTTTTTTCCATCTTAATGTAAAATGACTCGCAAATCTTTTGCGTGTTCTAAAAAAAACCATAACTGAATATCAAGATGTTATCTGACTAGTTTCCAAGTCTCTCTGAAAAAAAGTTGACGGTGAAATCCGATCATTATTTGGGCTACCGGTCTAATAGATCTCTTTAAATGTTAATAATTGAAAAAAAATAGTGAAGTTATGTTTTGGGCACGGTTTCAGGGACTAACGGGATGTTTGGCGGGGCGCCGTACAGCAATGTAGGGTGAGCACGTTATTAAACATAAAATGGAAAAGTAAGATTGAACGATAAAAATCCCGTCGACTGAAATTCTGATGTGTGTCCACCCATTTAATTCCAGAGCTTTATTACTCCTCAGAAGCCAAAGAGACTAGACTGCAATTAGCTACGCAAACACTTCAATTCATTGGCATTCCAGCAATGTAATCTCTTCGCCTCCCTCCTTTAACGCTCTCTTATAAATCCTTCAATCTATCCCAGCAGTCTTCTCATCTCCCCCAACTGACGAACAACAATGGCCTCCGGTAACAAGATCTCTCTGAAGCTGCTGGTGGACACCAAGTGCAACAAGGTGCTCTTCGCGGAGGCCGACAAGGAGTTCGTCGACCTCCTCTTCACCCTTCTGATGCTCCCCATCGGCACCGTGGCGAAGCTCGTCTCCGTCGCTGGCGCCGACAACGACGCCATGCACGCGACAGGGAGCTTCGGTCGCCTGTACAAAAGCGTCGAAGACATCCCCCTACCATTCCTTCTTCCCCACATTGAAAAGTCCGATTTGCTGCGGCCCAAGGTGAGCGTGAAGGAGATGGTGATCTTGCCTGGGTACGTGAAGGACCTTGTGACGTACATGGTCACTGATGGGCTGGAGGTGACGCCCATGTCGGACGTCTCCAGCATCACGCTCATCAACAAGTTCGGCGTCAGCAAGGACATCGAGCTTGACGAGATGGTCGTCAGCGTCGGCATGGAAGAAGGGCTGGCTCTTCTCGTGGCGGCCACGCGCTCCGATACGGTGCTCTCTGACGTGTTCCTCTAGAGGAAGTAACGCACCTACCATTCCTCACCCTCACATGGAATTTGCCCTCACAGATGGAGTTGGAATTTGCTCTTTTAAGGACTGAGCTGTGACAATGTTGGAAACTTGTAATCTTGTGGTATTAGCAGCATTTGGGACTTCTTGTTAGGGGCCTTGATTCAAATGGTGTTTATGAGTACTTTGGAGAATCAATAGGAACTTTTCGTTTTTTTATTTATATGACAATTAGGGTTGCATGCGGCTGTCCCGTGTAAGAGTAGTTCAAATTGACCAAATCTGAGTAGTACTGTTTGTAGTTGCGAACAATGGTTATGGACTGACGAAACTGAAGAACATACAGAGACAAGTGTTTTTGCGTGGTGTTCAACTCTACCACTTTTCTGTTTCTCTTCTATTTATTCTCTAACAGGAGCTAAAACCGGATCATGGACCGAGTATCTCGGTTGTGCCATCCCACAACCACTCAAGCCTCAACGATCCATGCAGCCGTTGACCACTACAAACGTGCCATCCCACGTCTAGATCAAGACTGCCTACAACTACGGCTAAAACTGAAACTGAACAGCAGTGTCAACATGCAGTGTACAGGCACACAAACATGGACTTTATTTGCTAACTGAAAAAAGGAAATTATCCTAACGATGTAACAGGATTAAACTGGCTAACAATTCACCCCCTTAAGCCTGTTGCATCGTTCTCACCTCCTCGACTCCAAGCTTCTGTCGCATTTCAACGAACTTGACGCGCCCGAGCCCTTTGGTGAGAATGTCTGCCAACTGAATATCTGTTCGGACGTGCTCAACATCCATCTTCCCTGTCTCGATGCACTCTCTGATGAAGTGATGCCGCACTTCAATGTGCTTGCTGCGATCGTGATAGACAGGGTTCATACATAAGGCAATGGCTGACTTGTTATCCACTCGAAGCAAGAACTTCTCTGTCTCCTTTCCTCTCATCTCTGTCAGCAAGCGAGAGAGCCACAGGCCTTGACAGGCAGCTGCCGAAGCCGCCACATACTCTGCTTCACAAGAGGATAGCGCCACAATTTTCTGTTTCTGTGACGCCCATGTGATGACACTTGAGCCGAGGAAGAACAAGGTCCCCGATGTACTCTTGCGCTCATCCACATCACCAGCGTGATCACTGTCGCTGTAACCGACCAGTGCTGGTTCAGCTGCACTAGCTCGGTACACCCAGCCATATCCAATTGTCCCCTTTACATACCTCAAAATCTGTTTCACCAGACTCCCATGCTGCTTGCCTGGTGCTTCCATGAAACGGCTCGCGATCCCCACCGCATATGCAATGTCAGGTCGTGAGTTCACTAGGTACCGCAGGCTCCCAATGATGCTACGGTATAGTGTGGCGTCGACAGCTTCTCCGCCATTCCGTTTCCCAATCTTGCTTCGAGTTTCTGCCGGCGTGTGACACAGGTTGCAGCTACCCATGCCAGCGGCGTCGAGGATCTTCTCAGCATAGCTCCCTTGACATAGCACAATCTTGTCAGTCTCCTGCCTGACCTCAATGCCCAGATAATATGATAGTAAGCCAAGATCACTCATGCGGAAAAGTTCTTTCATCTGATCCTTGAACGCTGCAATGTCCTCGTTGTCCGTGCCGGTGATCACCAGATCGTCAACATATACACCGACCAGCAGATAGGAGTCCGCGTCTCCTCTCCTGTACAGAGCATGCTCCAATGGACATTTTTCAAACCCAAGTGATGACAGAGATGCATCCAACTTGGCGTTCCAAGCACGCGGCGCCTGGTGATGCCCACAAGTATAGGGGATCGCTGAAGTCTTCGTTGGGAAGTATTACCCCAAATTTATAGTTCGACACGATGGGAACACAAGAATATCAATAAGACTTTAGCAATTGAGGCGTCACTCTCAACCACACCTGTATATCAATAACTTGCAGCAGTAGTAGTGATGGCAGTAAAGGATTCAAGCGAGCAGAAATAAAACAGCAGTAGTAACAAGTATTTCCCAGTTTTCCCCGGAAAAGTGAAAGTGTAACTCAGAGATTAAAAACGTAGGCATGAGGTGATAGCGGGGCGTTGCATGAATGAGATTGATCATATAATAAAGTAAAGCTAGCAATGGGGCTTTTTCTCTAACTCCGATATATGTAGGTATGTGTTCCTTAAATAGTTATGCGCACTAACAAAGAGAATTTGCACAACATCTATTGCCCTACCTGCCCATTTCACCGGGGCCAACTTGGAACTACAGGTAATTAAGGTCTACCCTTTCGTGAAGACCGGTACAATGCATTAACACTCCATGAACACATAGGATCCTCAAACTAGAACATCTCCCCCTTGTTTTCCCCAAACGTCACTTTTAGGGTTCGCAGGTTCGACATAACAGCAGGTGATACACTTTGCAGGTAAATACTAAACTCAATTATATGATGAAGCAAAAAGGTTCAGTATTGAAATCATGCCACTCGGGCCCTAGTAGCAAGCATTAAACATAGCATAAGTGCATCAACACAATACAAAAGCATCCTCAAGATAAACCCTAAGATTATCGAGCAACGGGTAGCATTACATGATCAATCTCATCCAATCCCCATACACCTCACATTCCTATAGCAAACTACTCACACATGGTGATGGTGAGGGAGCTCATGGTTGATGGAGATGAAGGCGGTGAAGATGGCGGTGAAGACGGCCTCCGGATCCTCCACCGGAGAAGAAATCCTGGATCGATCTGTCCCCCGAAACGAAGATCGTGATGGTGGTGGCGGTGTGTTTCGCGAAAACTCCTCTCCCCATAGGGCAAGTGTTTTTTCTCATATATGAAGGCATATGTCGAAGACCGGAGGCAAGACGGTGCCCGAGGCCCATTTGGGAGGGGCCCACGCAGCCAGGTACATGGGCCGCGTGGGGCCACCCCTTTTGGCCCTCCGGCACCCCCTCGTGTCCATCTTTTGTCCATCTTGCTTCTTTTCCATAAAAAGTGACGTGGTATTTTTCCCCGATTTTATTTCCTGCAAAAATAGCCAGGGGAGAGACTTTGCTAAAAACAGCGTCAGAAACAGCAGTTTTATTCGAATATGGAAGGATCTCGGAGAAAATTATGAGGCAAAGTGCTTGGAAAAGTGGATGCATTTTGGATGCATCAGCTCCCCCAAGCTTAGCTCGTTGTTTGTCCTCAAACAACTCAAACGTAGTGCAGAAGCGATAAAAAGACTTTGACAAGAACTTTGCATTGCATATGTACTACTATTTAAGAGCAACAAGTATTCAATCCATAATTCCTACAACAGCTAACAAAATGCTAGCGAAGGTATATCTTATCAATGTTAAAGCATCTATACATGTCGCAAGAGAAATAACACATAGTGTTAATACCTGGATGAGTTTGCCTAACTGTAGAGATAAACAAAGGTTCTTGCATCGCTTTTGGTTGAATCATGTATTGACTGGTGAACTCATTGTGCTTACCACTTTGCTCTCACTTTTATCAAAATATTTGATGTTCCCTACTATGACTCACATGCTTGACAAACTTGTAGTTAAAAGCCTCATGCCCCGTGAATACGAGTACCTACACCATGTGCTACTCAACTCGTGTAGCTAGGCAAGCTCGAGTTTTTTCAGTCATTGCGAGAATAAAGGCATCCTTAAGAGCGTCAACCGGGGTACCTCTTGCCCCAGGACATGGACAAGCCCATGTCCCAACAACAAGACAAACGGACAATGAACAATCTCAGCACTTCTTTTATTTACTAATGGTTTAGCTTTTTATTATCAAGTGCATCACTGAATGTTCAATGTGATATGCCGTAAATTTCCACCATGAATGATGCATGGCTTAGATTGGCGGCCCGGGCGTCTCTCTAGCCAATTATTTCCACTCCTCAAACTTGCTAGTTTCCACTTTTATTTCTACATGATAGGCATCCATAGACAAAGGTACATGATATCAACTAATTTTTTTTCATTTGAGTGCAGTGTTAAAAACTTTCCATGTGTCAGCACATTTAAGCTAGCTCCTAACCACTAAGCTTGTCAAGCATATGACTTCATTTTTGAACATTTGAAAAATTCTTTCATTTTCTCCATGGTTGGCAAGTTTAGTAAGCACAATGGGATGCATAGACCTTTGTTTAGAATTACAGTTGTTCAAACCATAGCCAAGTATTATCCCTAAATAATATCTCACTTGCATCATCATACATACTAAACATGGAGAAGATAAACGTTTGCTACCAGTTCCCTAGATGTTAAAGAAATTAAGAAGTGCACACTTGCTGTTATTAAAAAGTCTTCATAAGCACAGCAAAGGTGGCATACCTTTTAACTACTTCATGCACATCAGCTCATCATTGTTGTTCTCCTCTCCCAACTCGAACTGCACATTAAAAACTCAAATCTGCCAGAAAATGTCACTGCATACAGTACTGTTTTTACCCTACCTAAACACCTCAGAAAATTTTCATAATTTACAGGTGTGTAGGTTATGAAAAGTTGCAGTTGTGGTTAAAATTTCAGCTCAATTAGAGTTGCAGAAAAAAATGAAAAATAAAACAGTGAGCAGATTTCAGAAATTCCTGCATCTCCACTTTTGCATCGGATTCAAGAAAACGAAAATCTTTTTGTTCTTTTTGGTTTTTAGAAGCATAAAGCAAATGACCAGAAGTAAATAAGCAAGAAGAACAAATAAAATCTTTTTGTGTTTTTGCAATTTGAAAGAAAGAAACCGAAACAAAATAAGAGTGATATAAAACAATGAAATGAGAGGGAGAGAAACACTTCCCCAAGCTTGCAGTCAAGCTAATATCCTGGGTGGCAACCATATCCACCACTTCCACCTCCAGGGTAGTAACCATATGGGTAGCTTCCCATGCTTGGGTATTGTGGCATCTCTTGAGGTTGGTACCCCTGCTGTGGTGGAGCTTGTGCCTCCTCCTGCGGTGGCTCCTCCTGCGGTGGCTCCTCCCTCACGATCCACTTTCCAGTGCTCCTGTCAAAGAGGTCAGGACAAGGGAGCCTAATGGACACTTTCTATCCATTAGTACTCAAATATGTGTAGAGATGAAACCCCCATATGGAACACTCACTCCCATGTTGGATAACAAAGCAAAATCAAGTAATGTGGATTTCTCTACAAGGGTTCCCATATTACATCATATCCTCTTTCGTTTTTAATGTATTTATAGATCAAAGTAGCAATAGCACTAGCGTAGATAGGGGTTCCATCAGAGACATTCCTACTTATAGCATTATGCAATGATCTAGCTAGAATGACCCCCAAATTATACTCACATGCCTTGTTCTCTTTCGCACATTTAGCAAATAAACAATAGGTCCGGTGCAAGCAGAGGTGTTGTCTCTTGCAAGAAAGCCTCTTGCAAGGAACAACGCAAAGTACCTCAAACTAGGGTGATGTATGTGAGTAAATTTTCCCCTCATTAATTTATCAAGGGAACCAACAGAAACACAGTGCCAAAAATTAACAAGTTCAGGATTTGAATCAGCACCGGTTTCTGCCCAACTCCCCGTATTTGCTACACCTATATCATTGCAAAACTCATCTAGAGACATAACAAGACGCTCTCCCTTCATACTAAATTTGCAAACAAAAGTGGGAGAAGGTGCCTTACTTTTATTCTTGTACTTGTAAGTCTCAGGCCCTTCGAATCTGAAGGTAGAGAGGAACTCTCGTGAGAGCTCCTCATAAGTGTCCTGCGGGTTTTGAGCAAATGCCAGCAACCCGGTTGCTATGGCGAAGGAGTTGAAGTCCTCTTCCATTCCCCGTTCTTGAAGAACATGGGGGTCTTGCCATCTCATGGTGTGAATCCTCAACTTCTCCCCCACAAAGAAGGCGGAGTCCTCCCAAAGGTGATTGTCATCGTAGTTGAGGGAGACCTTGCATGCTCTTCTCTTGGGCCTTGAACTCATCCCAAGCAATCTTTTGCCCTTGCTAAACATGGTACCTTGCTGCCCATAAATAAATTTCAACAAAACTCAAGATGTGAAACTATAATATAACATTAAGCCATCCACATCTAGTCCCCACATCAATATCATGCATCAATATCAACTAGGAAACCTAAATCCATGGATTTCTCAATCATATTTAGTGACAACTAGTGCAGCAAAATACTCCATATATAAAGCACAAGAACAAAAACTAATTGGATGAGTGGAGGAGTCACATACCAATGAGTAATCCCACCAAACAGATTTGAAAAATCTGCCCTAAACTTGAAGATCCAAGGATAGCAGGAAGAGGGCTCGGGAAAATTTGGAAAAAATACCTGGAGCTGGTTTTCTGTCGAGGGGGAGGAGATGGACACTGGCCAGCCACCTAACTCCCTCTGTGGCCCAAGATGGAGGGTCCCACGCGGCCAGGTACTGTGGCCGCGTGGGGCACTCCCTTTTGGCCCCTGGTGGCCCTCTGGTGCTCCCCTTTTGGCAGTTAGTTCCTCTGGTAAAATAACTTACCTCCAAATTTTTCTGGAATTTTACGAGAAAATTTTCTACAGAGACTTTTCAAAACAAGATTTATGAAATTTCTGCACTTTGAAATAAATATGCCCAAGCAAGTATTCTAAGAATTCTTGAGTATATAAAATAAAAAATGCAAACAATCTTTATAAGGATCAAGTTTTCATCATTTCCACATTAATAATGAGGTTGATCAGGTCTCATTAATAATATGTAAAGGATATAACACATGATCTTTATTTTATAAGTAAAGAAGAGATTCAAGTTACCTCATATTTGACTGGAATAGTTCCAATCATTATGGTTGCATATTTTGGTTCAGGAGGTGGTAGAGGAACTTCAATACTTCCAATCATAAGAGTATTTCTTTTAATGCAATTCACCATTTGGTTTACCATTGTAACAGCTTTCTTCTTGGGGAAATAGATAGTGTGCTCCTTTCCTTTAACGTTGAATGTCACTTTGCTTTCAGTGCAATCAATCACAGCCCCTGTAGTGTTTAAGAAAGGTCTAACCAGGATAATAGATAAGTTATCATCCTTAGGCATGTCCAATACAACAAAGTCTGTAGGGATTATCACATTAGCAACAGAAATGGGTACATCCTCACATATTCCAATAGGTATAGCAGTTGATTTATCAGCCATTTGCAATGAAACTTCAGTTGGAACCAATTTGTTTAAGTCAATTTTCTTATATAAAGAGAAAGGCATGACACTAACACCAGCCCCCAAATCACATAGTGCATATCTCACATAAGTTTCTTTGATTTGACAAGGAATAGTTGGAATACCAGGATCTCCACGTTTTTCAGGCACCTTACCTTTGAAAGAGTAATCAGCAAGCATAGCAGAAATAGCATCAGTAGAAATCTTCCTTTTATTAGTGACAATATCTTTCATGTATTTTGAATAAGGGGGAATTTTAATAGCATCAACAGGAGGAATTTGCAAATATAAAGATTTAATCAACTCAAGAAACTTCTCAAACCTAGTGTCATCCAAAGTTTTCATTACCTCTTGAGGATATGGTATGGGTCTTTGTACCCATGGATCCCTCTCTTTACCTTTTTGTGGATTTGGATGGTTTTTCTTCTTATTCTTTTCAATAGATGGTTGTGGGTCTTCCTTCTCAGCTGCTTCAGGTTCTTCAACATTTTCATCTTCTTGTGGTTCTTCTTCAGGTGAGGATGATTCCTCCTCTTCATTATTATTGTCTTCAGTCTCAGCATCAGAAATAGAGATATCATTATCTTGTTCTTCAGAATCATCTTTATCTTGGTTTTCATTGGGAGATTTTCCTGCAGAAAGTTTCTTCTTAAGAGCTTCTTGCTCTTTCCTCTTGGGATGGTCTTCAGGATAGTCAGGGTCCTGAGTACTTGCACCTCCCCTAGTATTAACTCCACAAACCTGCTTCTTCACATTAAGCTTTTCATACAGTTGATTTTGAAGAGAAATCATTTGTTCTACTTGATTATTCATCATCTCACAATGTTTAACAATTCTTTTTACCTCTCCCACATTAACATGCAAACTTTCACGAAGAAATTTAATTTTGTGAGAGTTTTCCATGATCATCATTCTAATATTATGCTCTTCAGGATCATGACGATAAGCAAAATCATTCTCATATGGTTTTTCAGTAAAAGATGTTACCTTTTCATTACCTTTTGCGGTGCTAATAACATTGACTGGGATAGGGAAACATGGTTGATCATCAGAAAATTTGACACCTCTTTCAGATAATTCCTTGAGATCAGAGGTTTTAATTCCCTTCTCTTTAATGTCCTTTGAGGCTACTTTCATTGCCTCCTTATTCAGTTTGAGTATACCTCCTTTTTTCTCTGGAAATATCTCATCAGTATTCCAATCATCATAATTCTTTGAGATAGTTCGCAATAGCTCAGTTGCTTCATCAACGGTCCTTTCCCTGAAAACATTACCTGCAATACTATCAAGATAGGCTCTGGTGTTTTCAGTTAGTCCATTGTAAAATATATCAAGTATTTCATTCTCTTTGAGGCCATGGGTAGGACATTTCCAAACCATCTTATCATACCTCCCCCAAGCTTGGGGTAAATCCTCCTTCTCTTTCTGTGAAAAATTAGTAATCTCAAGAATTAGACCATGAATTTTATTAGCAGGGAAGTACTTATCAAAGAACATCCGCAAACATTCTTCCTTGCTAGTAATACATCCAGGTTCTAAACAATTATACCAAGTTTTAGCACTTCCTCCCAAAGAAAAAGGAAACAATTTCAAGAAATGGTAGCGTTGGTTAATTTCACCTTTCCCAATTAACTCAGATAATTCATGCAAATCAGCAACGTGATCGAAAGGAAACTCATCCTCTCTCCCATAAAACTTAGACTTATCAACCCTTTCAATGTGTTCAGGATCAATATTAAACTCATAGTCTTTATGATTAACTTTAATAGCTGAACCATTCATTTTATCAGTAACAGGGAAAAAGTCATCAAGAGGAGAATTTAAGTAGCTAGCAAGTTTATCCATTTCATCATAATCTGGACTCATGAAAGCCTTAATTATAGCATCCTCTTTCTCAGAAGAAGTTTCCATATCTTCACAATATTCCCTAGCTTCTAGTTCAGATTCCACATTTTTATAAATAGAAGATTCAAGATTCTCAGGTGTTTCAGTTAACTCAGATATTTCAGGAATTTCAGGTGTTTCAAGTGCCACTTCTTTGTCTATGCTACCACATGTTAAATCACTTTCATTACTAGTAGACATTTTAGACAATGGTGAACTAGAAACAATTTTTCCTCTTTTCTTAGGAACAACAGCAGAAGCAACATCAGGTGAAAAGTTTGGCCTACTTGGCAAATTGTTACCTGCACGAGTAGTTGAAGGCCTAATTTCCTTCAGAGTGGTCTTTTCCTTTCCCATGGTTAGGAACAAGCAAATGCAGCAAATAAATGATATCAAGTTGTCTTACCAATAAAGCTAGGTTCCCCGGCAACGGCGCCAGAAAACGTCCTGATGCCCACAAGTATAGGGGATCGCTGAAGTCTTCGTTGGGAAGTATTACCCCAAATTTATAGTTCGACACGATGGGAACACAAGAATATCAATAAGACTTTAGCAATTGAGGCGTCACTCTCAACCACACCTGTATATCAATAACTTGCAGTAGTAGTAGTGATGGCAGTAAAGGATTCAAGCGAGCAGAAATAAAACAGCAGTAGTAACAAGTATTTCCCAGTTTTCACCGGAAAAGTAAAAGTGTAACTCAGAGATTAAAAACGTAGGCATGAGGTGACAGCGGGGCGTTGCATGAATGAGATTGATCATATAATAAAGTAAAGCTAGCAATGGGGCTTTTTCTCTAACTCCGATATATGTAGGTATGTGTTCCTTAAATAGTTGTGCATACTAACAAAGAGAATTTGCACAATCATCTATTGCCCTACCTGCCCATTTCACCGGGGCCAACTTGGAACTACAGGTAATTAAGGTCTACCCTTTCGTGAAGAACGGTACAATGCATTAACACTCCATGAACACATAGGATCCTCAAACTAGAACATCTCCCCCTTGTTTTCCCCAAACGTCACTTTTAGGGTTCGCAGGTTCGATATAATAGCAGGTGATACACTTTGCAGGTAAATACTAAACTCAATTATATGATGAAGCAAAAAGGTTCAGTACTGAAATCATGCCACTCGGGCCCTAGTAGCAAGCATTAAACATAGCATAAGTGCATCAACACAATACAAAAGCATCCTCAAGATAAACCCTAAGATTATCGAGCAACGGGTAGCATTACATGATCAATCTCATCCAATCCCCATCCACCTCACATGCCTACAGCAAACTACTCACACATGGTGATGGTGAGGGAGCTCATGGTTGATGGAGATGAAGGCGGTGAAGACGGCCTCCGGATCCTCCACCGGAGAAGAAATCCTGGATCGATCTGTCCCCCGAAACGAAGATCGTGATGGTGGCGGCGGTGTGTTTCGCGAAAACTCCTCTCCCCCTAGGGCAAGTGTTTTTTCTCATATATGAAGGCATACGTCGAAGACCGGAGGCAAGACGGTGCCCGAGGCCCATTTGGGAGGGGCCCACGTGGCCAGGTACATGGGCCGCGTGGGGCCACCCCTTTTGGCCCTCCGGCACCCCCTCGTGTCCATCTTTTGTCCATCTTGCTTCTTTTCCATAAAAAGTGACGTGGTATTTTTCCCCGATTTTATTTCCTGCAAAAATAGCCAGGGGAGAGACTTTGCTAAAAACAGCGTCAGAAACAGCAGTTTTATTCGAATATGGAAGGATCTCGGAGCAAATTATGAGGCAAAGTGCTTGGAAAAGTGGATGCATTTTGGATGCATCACCTGGCACAAACCATACAAGGCCTTTCTCAGTTTCAGAACCTTGTGTTCATTTCCCTCATCAACAAAACCAACAGGCTGCTGGACATACACTTCCTCTGCCAGATCTCCGTTCAAGAAGGCACTCTTGACATCCATATGATGGACCTGCCAACCTGACTGTGCTGCCAAAGCGAGAAGCAATCTGACAGTCTCCATACGGGCAACTGGTGCAAAAACCTCTTCAAAATCGATGCCTTGGCGCTGAGCATAGCCCTTGGCCACCAATTTTGCTTTGTGTTTCACCATATTCCCAGCTGGATCCTTTTTGACCTTGAAAACCCACTTTAGTCCGATCGCACGATGGCCTGGAGGGAGAGTTGTCATCTCCCAGGTCTGATTCTCAAGAATGGACTCCATCTCCTCTTGCATTGCCCTTTTCCAAGCCGGCTCACCCAATGCCTCCTCTGCACTGGCAGGTTCTTCGGCTGCAAGCAAGCACAAGCCACTGTAGTCATAGTCCTCATCAGTGTATATTGGGTTTGGCTTGAAAATTCCATCACGGTCTCGAGTCTGCATTGGATGACATGGTGCAGTTTGCACCTCTTCTGTCGCGGCATGATTTTCTGTCGCGGCAGGAAATTCTGTCGTGGCACTGTTCTCTGCTGAGGCGCCATTCTCTGCTGAGGCACAATTCTATGCCGTGGCAGCAGACCTGACTGGTGAACCTGTAGCTTGAGTCATGATCTCCCCTGCAGCTGTTTCACCATGTCCATGCTCGTGTACTTCCTCATCGCCATACATCACCGTGAACTGTTCTAGGTGCTCTGAGGCACCAGTTCCTACTTGCCAATTCCATGGCCTGTCCTCCTCAAACACCACGTCTCTCGAGACATAGACGCGCTGTGTGGCAGGGTTATATACACGGTATGCTTTGGATCCCTCTTCGTATCCAACAAAGACCATGAGAGTGGAGCGGTCGTCCAGCTTCCTCACGCCTGGGCCAACCTTCTTGACATGCACCACACATCCAAATGTGCGCAGATAGCTGAGGTTCGGCTTGCGATGATGCCATGCCTCATATGGAGTGATGCTGTCGAGGCTTCTGGTCGGAGACCGATTCAGCACGTGCACCGCTGTCTTGACTGCTTCTCCCCAGAACATGGACGGCATGCCCATGCCTTTCATCATGCTGCGAGCCATCTCCACGACGGTCTGGTTCCGTCGCTCCACTACTCCGTTTTGCTGCGGAGAATATGGTGCAGTGGTGTGGCGCTTGATGCCGTGCTCGTTGCAGTACTCGACGAAGAGCTCTGAGTTGAACTCCCTGATAATCCCCAAGAGCAAGGAATCACTGTAGCACAATTCGATAAGTATTTGAGTGTCGAACCCACGAGGAGCTGAAGGTAAACTATCTATTCTCTAAAGCCCTATAACCCTCTTATATGGCCTTTTATGCAAAGCAATAAATTTGAGTATGAAAGGAACTAACTAATGGAAGCAAGTGATGTGGAGTAGGTTTATCTAGCAACAAGTTTCTAAGAGCAAGTTTTCTAATGCAAGTTTCTTAAAGTAACAAGTAGCAAGGATCTCAAGTAGCAAATATCTCAAGGGAGCAAATGTTCTGGCAATTGTTATTTCCTTCGTGTGGTTGTCACAATTAGTGAAACACATGTTTTAGTCTTAATTGTTTCTTCTAGGGGAGAGCCATAAATAGTTGTAGCCAAGTAAATGAGCAAATTACACAACTCTTATGATGGATCTCATGGCCAATTAAATGTGCAGCACAAGAATTATTAAGACATAATTGTCCCACCATAGCCTTAAGTTCTAGGGTCTCCCATATATCCCCCAATAGAGTAACTTCATGATTCGATCTCGGGTTTACTTGTCCTCCCAAGTCCTCCTCACTCCATTACCTTACCGGTGATCACCTTACATGCATTCCCCAACATATGCGTGCACTCATACATTGTACATCAAGACAATCATAAAAGATAACAAAACTTGTATGCAACCAATCAACGAACTATTTCACTAATGCCATGAACAAATCACTTCTCAAACATAGATGGAGAGATACAATAGATCACGGGAAAAGTATATTGCATCATACATCATGTTTGCCAAGAGTTGATGATCTTGCTGTAGATGTTGATGATGATCACGCCGGAGGGGGGTGGAGCCCTCCGGAGGTGGATTCCGGCGGCGTCTCCCCCCTCCGATCTTCTCCGGCGGCAGCCTTCTGTCTCTCTGTTTCTGGTTTTGTGTTTCTCCGCCGCCTCCTCCTGGAAAACATCGGGGGACTATTTTTATAGTCGTTTTTAGGTCACGAGGAAGCTTCGGGAAGAAGGATCGACGCAAACGGAGCCACGAGGGCCAAAAGAGGTGGGCCCACGCGGCCAGGTACAGGGGCCGCGTGGGGCACCCTCTTTTGCCCCTCCGGCCTCCGTTTGCTTGCTTCCTTCGCTCCTAGGTCTTCCTCCTTCCAAAATAATGATCCCCGTAAATTTACAGCTCATTATGACGTCGTTAAGGCCCTGAAATAAATAAGGAAAGAAATAGGGGTTTTCTGCCTGCGCAGGATTAATTCCATAGAAAGGGGAAATCATTATTAATTACTAAAAATCATTAAATAGCAGTAATATACCCCTTATATGATGCAAATATGAATGGGATATAAGTATTATAGTGCAAAGTTCATGTATGCATTTTATATGCATCACTCCCCTCCCCGATCAGTGCGGAAGGCCTTCATCTTCAGGTTGTGCTCGTTCCCAGCGAGAGCGTGCACTTTCTTGAAGTATTTCAGCGCCTCATCCTTGGTCCTCATCACCTCCAGCCACATGTATCTGCTCTTGTCATCAACGACCAGCAAAAAGTACTTGCTGCCCCCGGTGTGGTTGGCGTGATCGGCCCACACAGATCGCCATGTGTGAGCTCAAGCCGTTCGGCAGCTCTGAATGCCGTGGCTCGCGGGAATGGCCTCCTGTGCTGCTTCCCGAGTGTGCACCCTTCACAGACCTGCTCGATCCGTTCGATCTTGGGCATGCCGTCAGCCATCTGCTTGGCACCCAGCTCGTACATGGCACGGAAATGCAGATGTCCAAGGCGTGCATGCCACGTCCACGCCATGTCGCCTGCCTTGGCGAGCAGACACACCAGCGCTGCCGGTGTCAGTGACACTGCATACAGGCGGTTCCGCATGCGCTTCACCTTCGCGAGCAGTGTGCGACGGCGATCGTACAGCAACATCTCATCCTCCTCGATCACTGTCTTCACACCCACTTCTGACAGCTGGCCGAGGGAGATGATACTGCTCCTTAGGCGAGGTATGTAGTACACCTCGGTAAGCACCTTGTGCTCCCCGTTCCTGCACGCGAACAGAACAGAACCACGCCCTTTGATCTCCACCATGGAACCATCACCGAATTTGACCGTACCTTTGATGCGAGTGTCGATGTCGGTGAAGGCGTGTCGGTTCCCGGTCATGTGATTGCTGGCTCCGGTGTCCAGGAACCAGCGGCCGTCTGCTGCCGGTGTGGGGACGACGCGCTCCTCGTTGAGGAACACATGCTGCACCCCCGCACTCCCGGCACCGATCGTGATCGCCGTGCGTGCTCTGGGCGCATCCGCGATGCCCTCGCATGCCACCGCCATCATCAGCAGTGCGCCGGCATCCTCCTCCTGGCCCTGGGCCAGGTGGGCTTCCTCTCGCTTGCCTTGGTCACCGCGCTCGCGCTTCACCTTGCGGCATTCGCGTGCCCAGTGGCCTTCGATGCCGCAGTAGTTGCACTTGCCGTTGCGACGTGGAGGTTTCCCTCCGGCATCGCCTCTGTAGCCACCACCGTCTCCTGGCGCACGGGCTTGAGGCTTCTTGCCCTTGTCGGCATGCTTGCCCCCACCTCCTGACGATCCCTCGCCAGGTGCACGGCCTCGGTGGCGGGCGCGCCACTCCTCCTCAGTGAGGAGCAGGCGACCACCAGTGTCCTGCTCTGGTTCTCCACGCCCGTCCGTCGCAGCGAGGCGCCCACTCAACTCCTCGATCGACAGATCCTTTAGATCCAACAGAGTCTCAATTGAACAGGCCATCTGAGCATACCTTGACGGCACGACTCGCAGAAGCTTCTGGACAGCATCGAGCTCCGTTGTGGTGTCGCCCAGCGCTTGCAGCTCGGTCACAATGCCTGACATGCGCAGGGCAAAGTCTTCAACCAGCTCGCCGCTCTTGAACGCCAGATTGTCGAAATCCTTGCGGAGTCTCTGACGTCGTGCCTCGCGGACACGATCGATGCCGATGCGCATCTTCTTGATCGCGTCCCAAGCATCCTTGGCGTTGTCCGTCTTGGCCAGCACGGGCACCATCTCTGGTGGGACGGAGCTCAGGATGACGCCCAGCGCCTGCCGCTCCTTGTGCACGGGACCTGCGCCCGTCTCGACGGCCTCCCATAGGAACGCGCCCTGCATCTTCACCCGCATGATGATGGCCCACTCGGTGTAGTTGGTCTTCGTGAGCATCGGGTAGGTCACGGCCCCGCCGCCGCCACCGCCGCCGCTGCTCTCCCTGACGATCTCACGCACCACAACCTCGCCACCCCTCCGAGTCCTACTTCGCGCGCGGCTCTGTGCGCGTGGCGGAGTCCTGGATCGCGAGTGTGACGCGGTTCGTAATCCTTCTCCTGCCATCTCTCGATCGTGGCTCTGATACCACTTGTAGTTGCCAACAATGGCTATGGACTGACGAAACTGAAGAACAGACAGAGACAAGTGTTTTTGCGTGGTGTTCAACTCTACCACTTTTCTGTTTCTCTTCTATTTATTCTCTGTTACAAACTAACAGGAGCTAAAACCGGATCATGGACCGAGTATCTCGGTTGTGCCATCCCACAACCACTCAAGCCTCAACGATCCATGCAGCCGTTGACCACTACAAACGTGACATCCCACGTCTAGATCAAGACTGCCTACAACTACGGCTAAAACTGAAACTGAACAGCAGTGTCAACATGCAGTGTACAGGCACACAAACATGGACTTTATTTGCTAACTGAAAAAAGGAAATTATCCTAACGATGTAACAGGATTAAACTGGCTAACACTGTTTACACTAACCTTTGCCTATTTTAACTACGTAAGGGAGAGGTCCGGGCGCAGCTCTGACACCCTAATGACAATGAATTTTTTTTTTTTTTGAATTTCTCTTTAGGATTCATCTCGCTGGATTTTAACGAAAATTTCCATTCTCTAAAATCTCTTGGAAAAATCTGTTTGTTTCGCTGAGAGTTACGAACCCATACTTAACCGTAAATCTTTTTTCCTCTGAGAAATACTATTATTGATAAAAAAATACAGAAATTTAAATTTGTGCAATTCTTACAAAAGGGAAAAATAAGGTCTGTATGCATGTGCTAAGAAGTTGTTTGCATGATTGCGAGAAGTCAAAGAAGGGGCCGGCTAAGAACTCGTAACCTTGGGACATCAAAAGAAACCATCTAGCGGTTGCAGTGGCGGATCCAGGAAAAAATTGAAGGGTGGGCACACTGCAATAAAAATGTCGCACCGCGATTTTTTTGCCAAATAAATAGTATAAATAGCCCAGAATGACCCAACAAACATGGATGTATATGAGGGGGTCCAAAAAATTCTGAAAATTCTGGGTGGGCCACGGCCCCCCCTGCCCACCCGCTAGATGCACCCCTGAGCGGTTGCACCGTTGTGGAGTACGTGTGTAAGTTAGGATAGCCTTTGCCGTTTTTATGCTGAAATTTTTTAATTCAAAATTTGTTAGATTAATTTAGGCGGTAAAATACCTAAAATTCCGGTATTTTATCGCCAAGCAGATATATGGGTGCCCTCGGCTAGAAAATATTGAATGAGAAAACCTTGGTCTATCTGTTTCTCTTACCACCCCGCATCCCGTGGTTTCATAACAATCTTCTAGATCAACATTCCATGCTGATTCAATTCAACGATGAATTGAAACACATCATATTTTCATAATTTGCAGGGATTATTATCTCGTGACATTTTGGTATATGGGAATTCCATTCATCTTCGAGAAAACCGGCCAAAGAAAATCGGCCAAATTCTCTAACATTCCCGTTGAAAGAGAGAACACAAATCCACCATGTTGTGGCCGCATCTTAGTTGGTTCCTAAGCCGCACGCCTTAGACTGATGATAGTGGGAATGCTGAAAATAACGTAGATGTAGTATCATAGATGGTTTAGTTTTTTAGCTTGTAGACTCATTTTTGTTGGGAAACGCTATAGTGCGAAGTGTATGTTGGTACCTTTACATGTTACTCCTGGAGTACCACAATCATCTCATTTCTCATTTTATACTATGCCATTTCACCAACATACCTAGTTGGACTGCATATTGATACATCTTCTTAACTATGTTACTCCCTCCGTCCTAGATTATAAGACTCATCTTCAAATCCATGCAGTCCCAAAACAAATGACCTATTTGGAGTAATGGCATTAATTTTCCTCACCCCTCACCCAATTAACTTTCATGCATGGCGTGTGTGTGAATTAAAAAAGCTGCATGCAAGGGTGGGAAAGGAATCAACCAATGCATGCAGTGGATGTAGAACAAAACAAAGCCAATCAGAAATCACCTTGGGCCTAGATATTTGGCTATTGAGTCCTATAAACTAGGACGGAGGGAGTACTCCGACTATGACTAGTCTTACTTGAGAAGAAGTTGTGCTCCTACCTTTATCACGCTCTGAGCCTATCACCGCTTCACATGGAGGGTCACTCGTGATCCCAATAGAGCTAACCGCCTCGCATTGTGGTGTCTTCTAGCGCAGCCGACGAGGTTGCATCATAGCAACCCCAAAGTCAGCGCCACAACCGAGGCCAAGGAGCCACCGCTTCCTCGAAGCCATGTTAGAACCTAAAGTTTCCATGGCCTACAAGATGTCTTACCTTGATCTTCTAGCAACTATTGACGCCAAGTTTCTTCGTTGGACTATTGCTCTAGCCACCCTGCCTCCTATAAACAATACATTCATAGTAGATTTGCTTTGATGTTAAATCATCTTTGGTTTCATACGAAAGGAAAAAAAAATCATGCCACAACATATAACGTAGTAAATTTAATTTTAATATACAACAGGATCGTCATCTATAGCATTTTTTGTGCTATTGAGCTACAATCAAGCAAGCTAATGTTAAGTGTTAACTCATGATCAGCCCCTCTTCGATCAAGCTAACACACTAATATTCAGTTCATTTAGTTTTTGAGTTGATCTTGAGTCAAGACTCAAGAGTAAAAAAGTTAACGAAATGATGCAGTAGTGTTGGTAGTGGTTGTGTATGCAGATGCAGATGCAGTTGAACAAGGTGTAGTATGTTGGTGTATATATAAGCCTCGAGCTTTTATTTCAGCCGCATCCCTAATTATATACGGAGTATGTAGTGTTGGTGTATGTTGCAGCAGTTGAACAAAGGAAGGTAAGGTGAGATTTTTGGACGGCTAGCTCATCAGATTTTAATTTCAGGCCAACTGAAAATGGAGAGATCGACAACGAATTTCGCGACACATACTGAAGCCCAGATCGATACGACTGGGGCTAGCCTTCGTAGAGTAGCAGAATTAAGTAAATGAATATAGGCGCATGCGGTAGTACAAAGTTCTGGGGCATCGATCATGCGCGCGGACATCACAGCAGCCCAAACTTCTTATTCCCTTCCCCTGATAGCCTTCATAGACTAATTGTCTGCACGTACGTCGTTACGTGCATCGATCACTTCTTCTTGGCGAGGAAAACGTCGGAGAGCACGGTATCTGAGCGTAGCGCCGCCCTGAGGAGCCCGAGCCCCTCGTCCATGCCGATGGAGACGAACTTCTCGGCGAGCTCCACGTCCTTGTTGACGCTGAACTTGTTGATGAGCGTGATGCTGGAGATGGCAGACATGGGCGTCACCTCCAGCTGGTCGGTGACCATGTACGTCACCAGCCCCTTCACGTACCCGCCGCTCTCATCGCCACCGGCCGCCGAGGACGACGCCGAGGTCTTGGGCGCCGCGGAGGGCAGCACGAAGGTCACCTCTGTCGCCATCGCCTGCTTGCACTGCGGGCACGCCGCCTTGGCCTCCATGGTGGCCGTGGCGCAGTACCCGGCGCACGTGTACATCTTGAACCTCGCCAGCGGCGACGACTCGGCGTCCTCGGTCTTGCCGGCTCGGGCAGCACCGCCCTGCAGCAGCAGCAGCTCGCGGGTGTCCGGGTGCAGCACCTTGGGCTGCAGCAGGTCGGTCTTGTCCTTGCCCGGCAGCAGGTAGCAGTTGCCGATGTCGTCGACGCTCTGGTACAGGTGCCCGATACTGCCGTGCATGGCGCCCGCGGAGATGAGCTTCGCGACGGAGCCGACGGGGAGGGTGAGCAGGCTGAAGACGAAGTCCACGAACTCCTTGCCGGCCTCCGCGAACAGGACCTTCTTGGACTTGGTGTCCACCAGCAGCTTCAGGGAGATCTTGTTGCTTGATGCCATGGCTGACGCTTCAGGATTCTAGAGGTGGCTGAGAACTTGTGGGTGGGGCGGTGAGATTTATAGGAGGGGAAGAAAGGAGGCGAAGAGATTTCTGTGCTTGATACCGAAGTTCTCAGCCCACCTCTAGACGTCCAGAATTAAATTGAGTTGAATTGTTCTCCTTGGCTTCTGGTGAATCGGTTAATGAAGGAATATCATTTCCGAAGTCCAACAGACGGAAACCCAACCTTTTCTATGGTACTGAATTGTGATTTTTCTTGTATTGTACGGGTATGTGAATGGTGAATTTGTACGGTACTACTACTCGTTGGCTTCCCAAGTTCCCATCACCAAACATGCCGTTATTAGGATGCCTATTAGTTGTCGTCAAAGTCAAATCTCATAAATTTTATCCAATTATATGAATATCAGCTTAATATTTTTATGTGAATTGAGGAGCAAAAGTTCCCGATTTCATTTAACTGAAACCGATAAAACAACCAGTTTTGACAGGTTCTTACAGCCACCACACCACCTGAACAACCAGGCAAATATAGAGGAAAAGGACATGCCAGCTTCTTCTCATACAGCATCAACACACCTAACTATCAAGCACAAGGCCATTTGAAGACCAAAAACCCTTACAGTTTGTCCAGACGGGGCAGAGTAAGAAACATAGCCTTATTAATCGGGGCCCACCCATGCTTTACATTCAGCGACTCAGCAGCCACACGAGACAAGAGCTTAATGTTGTCAAAACCACATATAATTAGTTAATGAAGAAATTCATATAATGTTGTTTATCTACTTTTCTATATAATTGGTTAAATTTTATAAAGTTTGACTTCAACCAAAACTAATATGTGCACTCTTTGTGTCAGTGAACTTCATTGTGTAGGGAGTTCCTAATAGAAATCCATATGTCCCTTTCGAGTCATATTATGTTTCTACTGATGGGAGGGTAATGCTGGAAGATTGCCACTTCTTGCTCGAACAATTTTTAAGCAACTCATTCTATGAGCAAATTGCACGGACATATTTCCTTCCACAAGGTTCAGCGGGTGTACCTATTCATGTCCAGCTAAAGTCAGATAAATAATTGAATAAGAATCAGTACTCCTATATGGTGGTTTATCATCAAGTTATAGTTGGGATTATATTATATAATTCGAACAAGCACTAGCTAAATACGTGTCTAAAAAAAAGCTAAATACGTGCTCTCGGAAAAATCCTACAGTACCACCAAACAAAAGGCCCAGCTGAGGCCCAGCACGCATACAACACAATAAAAAGAAAACGTCAAAAAAAAACTCCTGTCGTTCTCCTTCGGGCTTCGGCTCTTCCGGCTGACACGGTCACAGTTCTTAGGGTACGGTTCCCTCCCCCCGCCTCCTCCTCTCTCCCCCGCCTCCCGCGTCCGGCCCCTCGACGGACCTGGACCTCCTCTCTTCTCCCGTCGCCATGACGGCCGGCTGGAGACATCCTCTGTTTGGTGGCCGGCCTCAGAGCCTCCCCCTTTTGCGATTTGGATTAGCAATCGTGTTTTCTTTCTTGTAATTTGGAGAATCTCATCGCCTATTGATTCTTCAACGTTACACAATTCCTCACGCTCGGTTCAGCCATGCGCGGAGATTAGTAAAGTTTGTATGTGTGTGCAGCATTGCTGCAGTGGGTGGTATCAGACGCAGTCAATTACAGACAGAGAGAACACTAGCTGTTACTACTGTTAGTGCCCAATCTATTAAACTACTACTACTTCTAGCTATTCCGTTTCACGCATTGTTTCTGTAGCACGTGCAATTCTCACAAGCTCAACATCCCTCGATGCTGCTTGGATGGGAGTGCAGTAGTAGTAGTTCTTACATCTTAATCAATGTTTCGTAGATCGAGTTGGGTGTCCAAATAAACTATATCAATTCCTGTGCAAGAGTGAAGCTTGTCTATTGGTTTTTCAACTTTGCAGTCAAGTGTATTATTCAATCAAGTTATGCACAACTGCTTTGTAGCCCTAATTACAGTTAGTTCAGTTGGCATGTGGTGTTATGTTCATATCATATAAATGCAGCAGCGTTATCATACTTGCTTGGCTACTTTAATTAAGAGACGGAGAAAAACAAAACATTTCATTTGATTTGCAACACATGTATTTATCTTTTCTTTAGAGGATAGTGTATCTGCTTACAACTAGGATGCTCCAGTTTTTCATCACTATCTTCAGCATCGGTGCTTCAGCGTTTCATGACCTTTTTTTTTTTCGGCTAACTGATGAAATCACCACATTTATATATGAAGGTTTGAAGTTTTCTTCGAAAATTCCAGAATCCATGATTCGTATTGCTCCGCTATATCTCTAAAGAAATATCGAATCAAACAAGGTACTGAATTGATTTAGGATGTAATTACAGGTAAAACCTGTTTCAGCCAAACAAAAATTGAAACTGGAATTCGAGGCAGTTGGGCACCTACGAACGCAATGCACAAGAAGGTGGCAACAAAAACCATTTTTCATGAACATGCTACTACAGATAAACCAGACGAGGATGAAGATGATCCTTGGAATCCTCCATATCCTCCATTTGTTCCTCCTGCTGGGAATGACTTGAGTACCAATATGAGTCTGTCCTTTAAGGTGCAGTAAGCCAGTAACTAACCAGCATTTTGCTATTTATATCTTATTATGTTTCCTTCCGCTAGTCATTGCTCTTGACGTGACACATGCCCACCCTCCCCTTTCAGTGGACAGATGAGAAAGACGCTGAACTTGGTGCCCACAGAGCATCCAGCATAATCATTCCAGACCGCACCCCTCAGGTTCTCTGCAATTGAGAAATCATTTGGTTATAATTACATTATACGTTTGTCCTGCAGTAGTTTTTGTGTATGCAACTTCCTGATGGAACATATTTGTTTTGTTGTACTATAATGCATTTCACCGATACATGTTTAATGATTTTGCTTTGCTAATCGTATAACTGATTTCCTTTCATCTCTTCTCATTGTGAATGGATCAATATAGACGGTGAATCTTGCGTTTCACGATACACTGCACCTGTTGGTGCCCAGCATGTATAAGGACAGCGTCAGGCTCTTTCTCCGCTTTATGCGGCGACATGGGCGGGGTACGCGATGGGGTCATATCATCACTCCAGAGACTCTGAACCATATGATTACGCAAAATGCGGTCCGGTGTGTCAAAGTTGCGTTGGAGGGTCAGGCACCTGAGCTTGGTAGGTGCCGGGCCGGTCCCAACTGCATGACCCAGTATGGTTACTTCCCCCTCCACCGAGCTGCTGAAATGTTCTCCGTTGACATGATTGAGTTGCTCGTCCGCCACGGCGCGTCGGCCAATCTACGCACATCCGGCGCTGAGGTCATGGAGGGACTACTCCCACTCCATGTTGCAGTCGACAACACGAGCATGCATAAGTATCTGGAAGACAGTTTGTTTCCAAACACTGAGGGTCACGATTACATTGAGCATCGGGATTACAGTGAGGCAGATGTCAGCTTTATCTTCAGGCTCATCCATCTTTTGTGCCTACCTGAAATGGTTTGTCTCACATTCCCACCCGTAAACAGATTACTAATTCTGCTGTCCTGCAGCAGAGCAAAAATTTATCATGTCTCTCAAACGTCTGACATAGAAATACTTGAGTCAAAGTCAGGATATCTCTGGTGCTATATGTCACGAATTATTTTGAGTTCCGCTAAGAGAACAATTTCAAGTTTCTATTAAACAAAATCAAATGTGTTTTGCTTTTGGTTGGAAGTGAGAACACAGTTTTAAGTTCAGAACTACCACCTTGCACACAAACTCTAAAAGCACTCATTCATTGCACTATGCTGGTGGCTTTTGCAGAAGATCTTTTTGGATACCACTAGGCTGGTTGCAAAATACACAGATAATCTACTTGATGAGCTCTGGAATTACATAAAAGATGGAAAGCTTGCCCATACAGCCATTTTGCTCCTGGCAGCTCAAGAACAGATCCGCATGGTAACTTCCCGCAAGAAGAAGGGAATTAGTAAGCCAGATGGATTTTCTGTTATCTATGAACGTATTCTGGACAACATTATTACCTTACAGTTGGAGCAGGGCCAAAGCAGAATAGAACAGGAGCAAGTGGAGGCAAAAATAAAGCTTAATCATACGACAATGATGCTTGTTCGTGTAATTTGCAAGGCTGGTGAAGATCTTGATTCTTACATCCGAAATCATCTAGAGGTATCACAGTGTTTCTAAATGCAGTTACAGTGCCTCTATTTTCTCCCCTTTATTAAATTTGCATACACTGGTATATAGTAAGCACTGGTTTTTTGGTAATTCATGCGTTAACCTGATCGATATAAAAAATGCTACAAATAGTCAAATACAACCAGGTTAGTTTCTGGAACTAAATATCGTATGTGTGGTTCAGTTTACACAAGTTTGGGAGTAGCGATGGCTCACCGTTCGAAACCTATCTCTGGGCTTTCGTGTTCAGTTAGATAGCAAAAATATCAACACGTTCCACTTAAAAAAACTAAACAATTGAGGAAATTTTAGAAAACTAAAACAAATATAAATAAGGAAAATATTGTGTTTTTTACATATATTTATGTAATCGGATGCACCCATATTTGGACATTATTCATGTGTATGTTTTACTTTTTCCTTTCCAGTTCTGTAGTTTCACTTTAGTGTTTCCAGTGCAAACAATTTTTTCTGTCATCTGATCTCTGAGTAATAATTCATTATGTGATGGTTCTCATGACATAGATTTCCTCTCACAAGTCAAAATGGTCATGCAGGTGCCCTACTTCATGCAGGTGCCCCGTTCGGAGGTCCTTGAACGTGTTTCGTCGATTCTCAAGGATAATGGTTTTTGTCCTACTCGTGAATGTGTAGACATTGGAAACCTGTACTCTTTTTACACACTTTTTCCGTTCTTCAACGATTATGGTTTTAAAATTTGAGAATTTTACTTATGCACAATTGATATGATTTTCTGTTCTACTTGTTCTTGAAGCTTGCCCTATCATGATGTATTGTGCAATAAGGATATACCCAAGAAACCTGGTACGCCAGTGTGTTGATTGAAGTTTTTCTATCAAAAGTTGAGGTAAAACCCCCTAATTATTTTGTGATGGAAAACAGGGGAAAGAGCTTTAACCAGGGAGGCTCTAGAAATGGATTATCTAGGTACAGTAAATGATAAGGTAAAGTTATCAAAATATTCTGTGATGTCCAAAGAAATTGATTATTTGATTCCCATGATAAAATTTTAGTTAGGTTGACATATTAGTTGCACTGTGTAAGACAAATTAATCTGAAGATCAAGAGTTGCTCCAAACTGTGATCGAATTCTGTAATCTTACATATTGTCGCAACTATAGAGATTTACTTAATGATCTCTCTCATGCAAAAATATAATTGGAATTATTCGCAAAAAAATAAAAATATAATTGGAATTGTGAAACAAATGCAAACTCTGCCATAAGCCAATCTCTAGACTCTAGAGGCACTAGCATATTAAACCATGTCTGCTGATTCTCAGCATATTGTTATGTTTCTGCCATGCAGCATACTGATTCAGCAGCCTAATGTGTACTATGCCTTATAAGTCAAATAAATCCCACTCAAACAATATTACGAGTAACTTACTTAAGAGGTGTTGCATTTTTTTTTTCGTATTCGTCCTAATAACATCTAATATCTCAACTCAAGTTAGTGCTGCGGGCAGGTTGATGTTTCTAACATTCAGATCTTTACCGCCGTTTGAGCCAGGCTGCAAGAAAGAGAAAACCAAGACGATGGGAGCTCAAATTCGCCAGGAGAAGTTTCTTCCCATGGTGGAGATCAGTATTATGTGCCCGGTCTCCTGTCAAGGTGATTCCCACAAGATGGGTTAATCTTGGTCCTACTAGAGACGCGGATAGTGAGATAGCTTTGAAGAAACGTATTGCAGATCTGGATCGTCAGATAGCTTTGAGGAAAGCAACCGACATTGGATCTACTACACCTCCAGCGATGGGCACCGTTCCCCGAGTGGGATTTAATCATCAGCCGAGGATGCTGTTCGGTACAGCGGTTAATTATCAACAACAAAGGCTGTTTGGTACTGCGACATTGGCACTCCTGAAAGTGCTGAAGAACACATGAGTAGAAAGGTACGCCATGGTGTCTGTTTTTCTAGTTCAAGTGTCTGAACAGATATAATCCTCGGCTAGCTAAGTCTTTTCTCGTGTGCAAATAGCGTATTTATCTATAGCTAGGCTTTGGCATTTTGTACATTGACACATTTACGAAGACCTAATGTTGACACCATATTCAAATTTGGCCAGAATGCCATATCGTGGACGAGGTGCAACTGTGGAAGTTGACTGGAGCAGAAGCCCTTCGGGTGTGTCACCGTGTTGCACGCTAGGTCGCCGAATGCTACTGGGATGATGAATGTAGAGTAGGGATTTGTTCGTAGTTTTAGTTTTTCACTTTTTTCAGGTGGTTTCCAATTTGCCTAGCTAGTTAATGATCAATCCGCACATTGCATGCCTATGTAATCAAATGAGCACAATGATTAGCCCGGATTAGTTGGGATGAACTGTCGATGCCCCAAAATTAATTGACAAAGGGTCCGTTTTCAGAGAATTACTGTATATGGTTTCAGTTTAGCTATGCTTGGAACGCAGGCATAGCTCTGCAAGTTAGAACTCCCGACATGAGAGCAGTGGCGGATATACAAAGTGTATGTGTGGTCAAGCGAAATCATGAGATTGTTGCCGTGAACAAAATTTTGTTTCATTTTAAAATGAATTTATATGCATTTTTGCTATGGGTAGATAGCATTGACATCACTTGATGCTATAACTAGCAGACTGGCCCTCGCAAATGCGAGGGGACCAACTCTAATTTTTCAAAAATAATCTGATGTCTCCATATACGTTCATATCATGTGACTAAAAATATACCATTAAATAGTTATATACAACTCTCACCTATCCTTAAAAAGTAGTTGTTTTAGAAAATTAAAACGGTCCTCAAAATATGCCCGAAATTCTCTTTCAATGTTTATGAATATTAGCCCACTACCTAAAAATGCGAGTTGTGTACAACTCACATTGTTTTATATGCAAAAGGTTGTTGTAAATATGCTCTGAAGGTAATAATAAAGTTTATTATTTATCATATTTCCTGTTCATGATAAATGTTTATTATCCATGCTATAAGTGTATTAATCGAAAACAAATACATGTGTGGAATATAAATGGAAAAGTGTCCCTAGTAAGCCTCTAGTAACTAGTTCGTTTGATCAAGTGTTGGTTATAAGTTTCCTAACCAAGGATTAATGAATCACTTGATAAACGGAGTTGTATCATGGGGATGATATAATGGACAGACCCAAAATAAAGTAGATGTCAAATATAGTTTCCTTAGAACATGAGATTATGTTGCTCCCGCTTACCGGAAAAATACTTTGTGGACATCAAACGTCATCTCGTAACTGGGTAACTATAAAGGTGTTTTTCAGGTATCCCCGGTGGTAGGTTGTTGGGTTGCATGAATCAAGACTGGGATTTGTTCGTTGTTGGATAGATTTCTCTGGGCCCTCTCGATAGCATAGCATCCAAACGCTTGCAAGCATATGACTAAGTGGCTAGTCATAACGGATCCTATCCTATGGGAACGAGTAAAGAGAACTTGTCGGGAACGAGATTAATCGGATATGGAGATATGAGTGATTAAGTCTCGGACAAGTAAGATATCGTGAAACAAAAGGAATCGTATATGGATTAATTGAATCCCGGACATAGTGGTTCAACAGGTAAAGTACTTCGTTGAATATGTAGGAATTAATATGGGCATCCCGGTCCCGCTATTAATATGATATATTCTCGAACCCGTAGGGTCACACACTTAACGTTCGATGTAGTTAGGGCTCGAGATAAATGATGGTGTAATTGAATATTGATTCGGAGTCTCGGATGGGATCTCAGATATCACGAGGAGTTCCGGAGTCGTCCGGAGAATAAGATTCATATAAGGAAAGTGGTTTCCAGAGGTATCGGAGAAGTCCGGGAATTTTCCGGTAGGGTACCGGAATATTCTAGAAGGTTCTAGAGGAGTCTAAAAGTGGGGTCCATAGGAGTATGGGGCCCACATGAGGCAAAGGGGTGGTGCAGTGGCTTCATGGGCCAGCCGCACCACCTGGCCACCAAGGCCCATGCGGGCTAGGGCCCAAAGGGGGCCGGCCAACCCTAACCCTAGGGCGGCTGGCTTGGGGGCCAAGCCACCCAGCCGCCGGCCCTAGAGGGAGGCTTGGGGCGCACCCCTTGGCCTCCTATATAAGAAGGACCAAGAGCCGCACCCCGGCTCTCCACCTCCCAGCGCCGCCCCCCCGCCCCTGCGCCGCCTCCTCCCTCCTCTCTAGCTTCCCGCTTAGCGAAGCCCTGTTAGATCTACACCATATCCACCACGCCACCGTCGCCGTGCTGCAGATCACGCGAGCCTCTTCACCAACTCTTGCGGGATCAAGAACGTGGAGTCTTCATCGAGCCGTACGTGTGGATCTCTCGGATGCGTTGCTCGTGCGACGCATCGGAGAATACATCTCCTCGCGACTAGACAAGTCTAGTTGCGGGGATCGACTAGCCAACCCCTGCCTCGACAAAACACGCTCGGTTTTCTTCGAGGGTGAGATTCGATATCCTACTTGCTACCACCATCTTGTAGATCAGATCTAGTTTTGGGTTTTATTCTGCCATGTTTGCGTAGAAATTTTTTTGTTTTCTATGCTGCGACCCTTCAAAGGTATGCAACAATTTTACTTCGCGGGTATCCCTTTATTTTTACGTCTAAGTTTTGTGCGTTTTTCTTAGTATGTAGCTTATTCTAAGCGGTGATGTCCCCAATTAATTGCAATAACTGAAGAAAGAAAATCAGACACACATGATTCTAAACAAAAATGTGTGCTATTATGTCTGCCATTGTTCTGTGAAAACATGCAACATGCCTCCAACTCAACAAATAAGAACAATCAGTGGAATGCATCCCCGCTAAACAAACGTAAAAACAACACTGCGACATGGACCAGGTCGTGTCAAAAATAGCTTATCAATTGTGTCCGTTTATAGCTTATCAATTATCATGTGGTAGTTTCCATGCTTTTTTCACATAAGATAGTATAGAAACACTATTCGACACCCAGGGTGCAGAATAACTTATTTTGTACCCACCATTTTTTTACGTTGTTATATCAATAAATTATGTTACATATGTAAATATTTACGTCATGTTAACCCATAATAGAAAAAAATCAACATAAAAATGAGTTAAAATGACATAAAAGTCATAAAAACAACATAAATGCATGTATTTTTGTCGTATTTTTGCAAAGTCACGTAAATAAATTTTTTTGCCATTTATATTTTTTCTTACGTTCTTATTGACTTAATACTTAAGACAAAATTTACGTGACGTAAAAATCATATGCGGTTGTAAAGATAGAGTGTCGGAGATATACCAAATAGGGGTATCATCGACATGTACATAATTCAGTATACCAGGGTAGTCCACTGGTGGTAATGTCGGCTGGCTTACCGGGCGGCCCAATATGCTGAAGCACAAGGACAAAGCGAAGCCGGCTAAGGAGGACCCAAGACGAAGGCCCAGTAACAATCCGACTTGGCGCACAAGACGAAGACAACTAAGCCGTATTAGTCTATGACTCCTATTTCCTTATGCCGGTAGACTTTCCTTGTAAGCCCTAGGTCTGGACGCCTTTATAAGCCGGCCTATGGGACGCCTTAGGGCAGAGATAATCTCCACAGCCTCATACTACCAAGGCTATACACACATCATTGTAACTTGGCGATATTGCCTTATAGTGATTTATAGCAGCACGTAGGATCACGCCACCGTCGTGTGATCCGAAGCTGGATAAACACTTTGTCAACCCGACGCCGGAACACGCCACGTCTCCAAAACCCCTCTCTCTACCTAGCTCGATGGCACCCCTGCCGCGGCTAGATTCGATAATACCACGACAGTTGGCGCCCACCGTGGGGCAAGAGGCGTCAAGGCGATGATCCGGGCGGGATCAACATCCTCATCGTCGGTCAGATTGCATCTAGCAGGCTGATCCGGTTCGACGTATTCAACATCGACATTATCAGTCAGATCGCATCTGGCCGGCTCATCTGCGTCAACGTGCTCAAGTTCGACATCAACAATGGCGGCGGCTCACGCGTCCTCGCGAACATGGCGGCGTCATCGTCAACTACGACTTCGTCTTTCCGGCTCGACGTTTTTCCGGCTTATGTGTCGTCACGACGTGGCCGATGTTTTTTCCGGACTAACGAGTTCATCGTCATCTGCGCCACATCCGGCTTCCGACGTCCGGTCTAGGCGAATTCATGGTTGCCGACGTTTTTCCGGCGTACTTATCGTCACGTTCCGGCTTAATCGCCGATGCGGCATGTTGCCTTTTGGCGTACTTATTGTCGCGTTCCGGCTTAATTGCCGGCGCGGTATGGCGTCTTTTGGTGTACCTGTCGTCGCGTTCCAGCTTAATTACTGACGTGGCATGATGTATTGATCGTTGTTGTTCCGACTTACGTAACAACCGACAATAATCAATTTTTTTCTCTCTACTGGTTTAGACGAGTTCATCGTCATCTACGCCACATCCGGCTTAGGCGGATCCGTCGTGGCCTACTCGTCATTGCGGTCCAGCTTAATTGCCTTCGCGGCCAACTCATCGCCGCATCCCGGCATATGCGTTATCAACGTCAAGAGCACTAAAAAGCTAAGTTTTTCAGCAATTCTCTCGTTAACATTATACATGCTCATGAAATAAATTCTGGTTCGCTCTGTGAGATCATGCCATCTTTTATTTCCCGATGATCATATATACTAAGCTATCAATATCAACCCGAATTTGCTTCGTGCTAGTGGTTATGTTCTGATGCTTTTTGGCCATGTCGCCTTACAAACTAATGTTTTGTCTGTCTAGGAGTATTCATCTGACCGCTTATGTGCTGGATCGTCTAAGTAGGTGTTTCGGCACCAAAAACCGGCGTTTGTTCTGGGTCTAAACAGCTTGGTATTGCATCCCTGTTGCCCAGCAGACGTTCTGTGCCGGAGGTTTGCTAACACACGAAATATGGTTAAAGTGCATAAGCCAGAAACTTAAGGGCGGACCGCAGATAATCTACAACCCAAAGTTTTTTTTGTTGAAAAACTGTCGGCTTAGCCTTTACAATTGTTTAGCTTGCATTAAAAGTACAGCTTAATGCAGTTATTGTTTATTCTACATGTGTTTTGTTGCCGCTTCTTCAAGGACGTCTCCTGCAAGCCGACTCGTCTTCAGCCGCCTTCCGGGTTTTAAACAGATTGGCGTTGCGCCCTGTTACCCGGCGAGATGTTCTCATCAAGCCTCATGCCAACATGAGCCTCGGGGGCTACAGTCCGTCGAAACTTATAGTTTTGATGGATAGCTCGGGGGCTGCGTCGAGTCTCATGTCGCCATAATTCCTAAGCCGACATGAGCCTCGGGGGCTACAACCATTGGATCTACAATGACGCAAGTTCTGCTGAGCATCGACCCGACTTTCGAGTACTTCGATTCGACGCTCGGGGGCTACAACCATCGGATTTTCTGAGTCTCATGCCGCCTTACTTCATAAGCCGACATGAGCCTCGGGGGCTACATCCACCTGGACGGAAATTTTTTCTTCATCCACTCTTTGGAATAAACTCGATTCTGAGACATGCAAATTGACTGTGTTCCCAATGGACAATAAAGCCGGCACCAGCGGGCACAGCTCAATTCTGAAAGCAGACCGGACGCGGTCTACTTCAGAAGCATGGCAAATCAGCGAGTTCCACTGGACACAAACCGGCACGATATAAAATCGATCAGTCCGGAGTCCTGGTCAATCCGTCTTAAATGGCAATTAAGACGATGTCAGTTCGGCAGTACATGTCGGATTAATTTCTTCGGCAAAGCTTCAAGTTCTACATCGGTCTAACCAAGACAAGACAATAAAGACGAAACTACTTCAAGCCCGTCGAAGAAGCCGGCCGCTGGAGAACTCAAAACTTTCCGGGGGCTAATGTCGGGGATATACCAAATAGGGGTATCATCGACATGTACATAATCCAGTATACCAGGGTAGCCCACTGGTGGTAATGTCGGCTGGCTTACCGGGCGGCCCAATATGCTGAAGCACAAGGACAAAGCGAAGCCGGCTAAGGAGGACCCAAGACGAAGGCCCAGTAACCATCCGACTTGGCGCACAAGACGAAGACAACTAAGTCGTATTAGTCTAGGACTCCTATTCCTTATGCCGGTAGACTTTCCTTGTAAGCCCTAGGCCTGGCCGCCTTTATAAGCCGGCCTATGGGACGCCTTAGGGCAGAGATAATCTCCACAACCTCATACTACCAAGGCTATACACACATCATTGTAACTCGGCGATATTGCCTTATAGTGATTTATAGCAGCACGTAGGATCACGCCACCGTCGTGTGATCCGAAGCTGGGTAAACCCTTTGTCAACCCGACGCCGGAACACCCCACGTCTCCAAAACCCTCTCTCTACCTAGCTCGATGGCACCCCTGCCGCGGCTAGATTCGACAATACCATGACATAGAGGGTGGGTGCAGAATAACTATTCTACTCCCTGCGAGTCAAATAGCGCGTCCCTAAGATAGTATCCTAATTTATCACATTAATCTTATACTCCCCAAACTATCCAAAACTATCAATTAATTACTTCATTTTAATTCCCAAAACATCTGAACATCATCTACGGGTACCAATATATTTCTAGTATGTATGCATTTTTGAATCAAATCTTTCAAGTCTATGATCTACACAAAGACAATGTTGGGAGCAAAATCAAGTTTTTCAACTTGTTTAGAGACACAATTTTTGTGTAGCCCAAGATATAAGTATTATTTATCAAAAATAATTTTGCTACATAGAACACATTTATGTATCTACCGGAAAATTCAGACTTGAAACATACCAATATCACTCTCGACTTGTTTCAAATTTCAGACCCCGTGGAATCCAGGAGCCAAATGACGCACTCAAACTAACTGTGCATATTATATCTACAGTAAGCAAGTATGTCAACCTTGGCTAGTGTTTTAGTGTGAGTGCATCATTTTGGTTGTGCCTAGAAAATGCTATTTTAGCAATTAATTTATTTGTAAGGGATTGTAGCACAAAGTGGATAGGATGAAGCAGCTCAAACCACTACAGGAATGAGCCTAGGTGCCGACGGCAATTTGTCGGGGTCGTCGGCGTAGCCTCCTGGCAGACCAACCGATCGAGATGGCCGTCGGCACAAGCCGTCGGCATAGCTATATATATTTTTTGTTTTTCATTGAATATGAAATAATTCGTATCTTTAAATTTGTAAAGCGAAATTAAACAACTAAAATGTCAAATTGATTATAAAAATGAGAGGAATCCAAATATGACATCCATATCATCAGAGCAAACTATCACACACTTGTAGTTCAAATTTCTATTACTTTCCGAAAAGCACATAAGTCATTTAAGTAGGCGAAATTAGGTAGAAAGCGAGAAATTCCTAATACTTGAGGATTATCCATCATATAGTACTACTATTTATGAAAATTAAATGGGTGTCATTTTGCAACATATTTTTGGTACTTGCTTCACAAAAAATGTTATTTTTGACACTTAAAAAATAAAAAATGATATTTGGAAAAATAATTTGGAAACTCGGTTCGGCACCAATATTTCCATGCCAAGACACACTATGTGCCGAATATGGGCACTTTATCACAAACTATGCCACAGGGATGGTCATTGGCTTCGAAACTTATACATGTTTGTAGATGATAGACCTTTTTGTGAAGGATTTTTTTAGAAACTTTGTCAAAAATCAAGTTTATCATTTTTTATAGCAACTAGTAAACATAAAAGGACTCCATACCAAAGGATTCCATTTAAGTATTTTTTCACTTCCTTTTACTTTTTTGAAAAACCGGTCAAAATGGCCCACGTGCCTATCATCGAAAGGGGTGGATGTAACGCCCCGACCCCAGAACTATACAGTGAAACTTTGTGCAACCGGTCATGCTACACAATCGAAGGTTACTGGGTTTACCAATCCCAGGCCAAAACCTTTGGCAGG
>QRDG01000063.1:656240-729074 GCA_012064385.1 Puccinellia tenuiflora | reverse complement strand
TTCGTTAACTATTTTTATTTCAAAAAGGCATATAATACATCCACTACATTGTACATATTGATTTTCTGTAAACTCTAAAACTCAAAGACCATCGTGATACTTTCTCTGATCCATAAAAAGTGTCGCCCACTTAGTATACAGTTTGTACTAACTTAATACAAAATGAACGACACTTTTTATGGATCGGAGGGAGTAATAAATAAAATAGTCTAGTTCCGAAAAAATACGGCTTTCATATGGATTATATGTGGCAAGGGCGACCATGATTTCTTGATTCTTCAGCATTTTGCATACCAAGTAAGCTAGTTATATTATTATTTTCAATGATATTTTCTAGGATTCTACCGACTTATCTATGAGATCTTTTATTTTCTCATCACTACAACAACAACAAAGCCTTTCAGTCCCAAACAAGTTGGGGTAGGCTAGAGTTGAAACCCATAAGATCTCGAAACCAAGTCATAGTTGTGGCACGTGGATAGCTAACTTTTATGTACACCTGTCCATGGCTAGTTCTTTAGTGATGTTCGAATACTTCAGGTCTCTCTTAACGGACTCATCCCATGTTAAGTTTGGTCTACCACGACCCCTCTTAACATTCTCAGCCCGCTTTATCCTTCCAATATGCACCGCCGCTTATGGAGGCCTACATTATACATGTCCAAACCATCTTGGACAGTGTTGGACAAGCTTTTCTTCAATCGGTGCTACGCCTACCGGATATAAATGCTTTCTAAAAAGAAATGACACGAACAAGTTCATATAAAAAAAGAATGGTTAACACAAGGAACCGAATTACTTGGATATGGCTCGACATAGAGTGTTAGCTCTTGTCCACAGAGCACGACAGGCATCAAGGATCAGAAGAACACACTGATACGTGTCAAACGTATCTATAATTTTTGATTGATCCATGCTAGTTTTGTGATATTGTCACATGTTTCTATTGTCATATTACATCATTTTTATGCATTTTGTCGGACTAACCTATTGACAAGATGCCTAGTGCCAGTTTCCTGTTTTTGCTGTTTTTGTATTTCAGAAATTTTACTTCTGGAAATATTCTCGGAATTGGACGAAAATTTATGGGGAATTTTTACTTAACGGAAGGCAACAGGACACCAAAGGGGAGCCTGGGGGGCCACCCACAGGCCAGGGGCGGCCCCCTGCCGCGGCCCCAGGGCCACTCGCGGGTGGGACCCGCCCCTGCCCTGTGGGCACCCCCTCAGCCCCCTCCAACGCCTATAAAATCCCATTAAACCTAAAAACATCGAGGCGACCATTATTTTCCAGAGAAGTCACCCAGACGCGCCGTCACCGTAAACCCTAGTTCAAGGGTGATTCTGAAGCTGATCCCGGCACCCTGCCGGAGGGGAGATCGATCCCGGAGGGCTCTTCATCGCCATGCCTTCCTCCGGGATGATTTGTGAGTAGTCCCACCTTGGACCACGGGTCCATGGTAGTAGCTAGATGGTAGTCTCTCTCTCTCTCTTGTGCTTCATGTCTTATGATCTTGTGAGCTGCCTAACATGATCAAGATCGACTATTGTAATGCTATGTGATGTGTTTGCTGGGATCCGATGGATTATGAAGTTATGATCAAATTGTGCATGATTCTTATATGTTGATTTATGTTCTTGCATGCTCTCCGATGTGCGTAGTTACTTTGGCCAAGTGATTGTGTGTATCTCCAAGAGGGAGTATTTATGCTAGATAGTGGGTTCATGCCCCCTTTTGTTCCTGGGCACGAGTGACAGAAACGTCTAAGGGCGAGGGTGTGCTGTTGCTACTAAGGGTAAAACAGCGGTGTTAATGTCTCTTTTGATATTAGTATTGCTTACTTCATACGCTTTACTTAATGCAATTGTCTGTTGCTTGCAACTTAATACCGTTGGGTGACAGGCTGGATAACGATCCCACGGTGGACTTTTTAGACAAAGATGCAGTTGGACTCAACGGTCTTTGTTCATTGTCGTGATGCCTACATAAATATTATCATGTTCTCTTTGTCATAGCTAGATTAAGTTTGTGTTATAATCTTGTCAATTGCCCAGCTGTAATTTGTTTACCCATCATATGAGTGTTTTATTTACTTAAGAGACTCCACTAGTGAACCCATGGACCCCAGTCCATCTTTCTACATTAATTGCAACCTTTATTCATCACTTTCATCATCATTACTCCACTGGTCCATTTTCATATTTTCATCTATTTCACTATACAATTAACCGCTTTGTTTTCTGCGAGACCGGAAAGATTGACAACCTTTCCGCCGTTGGGGGCAAAGTATTTTGGTTGAGTGTGTGCAGGTCCACGTCTGTTGAAGATTAAGCACCAGAGATCTTCAACATTCACTTTGTTGTTGATTTCAAAGTCCTACTGGTTCGATAAACCTCAGTTCGTTAACGAGGGAAAACTGCTACTTGCTACATCCACGCCTTCGCTTGGGGCACCACCCAACGCATCATTCACCGATTAGCAAGCTCTTTTCTGGCGCCGTTGCCGGGGACTTTGGAGCTACAGCAAGGGGAGTCTCATACTCTCAATCACTTTACTTTGTTTTTGTCTTGCTTGCTTTATTTCTCGTTTAGCTTATTTTTCTTGTTGCAAAATTTTAAAACCCCAAAAATTTAGTGTAGTCTTTATTCATGTCTTGTTATTTTATCTTATCGTTATGTCTAGTTTTTTTCCTCCTGTTGAGACACTCGAGTCCGAAGTCCTCACCTTCAAACAGAGGTGAGGAGAGTTTGAAAGATGCTTGGTATATGATTAATAACGCTCGTCATAGATCCACCAAAAAGCCTTTGGCCACTGTTCTCCTTAGAAATTTTTATGTTGGCATTACAAGTTGGTATAGGTATGTCCTACACACTATCACAGGTGGAAACTTCCTAGGGATTAACACTTTGGAAGCTTTTAATGTTATAGAGAGTCTTGTGGGTATTCCACCAACTAATGATGGTAAAATTGAAATCACTTTGGAACATGTCATGCAAAGGTTAGAAGTCATAGAAGATAACGTACCAAGTATGGACATGATAAGGGAAATAGATAAGGGAAATTTTTATGGTATTAACAAGCTTGATGGGTGTCTAAAAGATATTGCTAAAAGTATAGATAAGGGGATCTAATTTTGAAAATCTCGGCAAGAGGATCTCAAATATGAAAATCATTCATAATTTGGATAAGCGGATCTAAAGATTTTGTTTTTAAAAAACGAATCTCGAAAATAAATGCACGTACAACCTTCACGCGTGAGAAACAAAAATCCCACAAAAACTCTCTTAAACTGCCACGTGACGCGTTCACGAGCTAATAAAGTTTCCTTTAGAAGGAGAACCATATTTTTTATAGTTGTACCCAATAGCGATTGATTAATAGCGGCGTGGTGGCTTTGCTCTTGCATGGTTGGACCATGCGCCCTCCGTGATATTTTTTAGCCTATGGAATGAAATATTCTAGTGCTAAACAGAAGTGTTACCACAGACGGGCCCCGTTGCCCCAGCCTATGGGACGGGCCTGCACACCGTCATATACCCTGTATGTACAAGGACAACCTCGCATGTTGCCTTTGATGACGCTATCTTCTCTAGGTGTTTCCATATGGATTCTTATCAAATTTAGAGTTTGATAACCTGCCTGTACAGATATATATATACATGTATACTGACTTCAAAGTTTTATTGTCTCACAAACAGGGGAGAAACAAGAGAGTGTCATGTTCTAATTAGAAATAGAGAGAAAGTATAGATCTTAGTAATCAATTAATAATCATGGACAGTAAGAGGAAATTTATTAGCTCACTTACATGTATAACTTCACCCTGTAGACCATAGAAGATAAGAATCTTTGTACGATTTAAGTCAATTTCATGGCGTTGAATAGAGAAGAGCTAGCAACGAAAACAAACACATAGTCTATGTAGTTAATCTAAAATTTTGTAGGAATGTATGTCAGTTATAAAAGCATGCACGGTAAAAATTATTTCACCTGAGATCACTAGTTTCTAGACTATCTATTTGACTGGTGAAGGGACAAGTTTGCATGCACATCGCTGAAATAGAGCAGACTTATTCCTCGTAGTTTAGTACAGTTTTGGTGTTCATGTGCGTACATAAACATCATGTTTGTTTAATTTACGAATGTAGGTAAGAGGTAACACTAAACCAATAGATTAGGTTGATGACTTTTTATCATTGCAGATCTCTGAATTTAGAGATTAAAGTGCGTATTGTCCTGGAACTCAAAACTGTGTGATGTCCCTCTGTTTTAAGCGCGTCACTGCATAACGTATGAATACAAAGGTGATAATTAGAAGGAATTATATGATCAGTAATAAGCATAAAGCAATATATTACTTTTCCAGAAAATTAACATGTGTACGTCAGTGCCACACTTCACTTTACTGTGGAGAGTATCAATTTCAGATAAGTAACTACTGTATCGTAACGGTTTTTTTTTTTTAGCAAAAGAAGTTGGTTCGAAATTGATCAAATGCAAATATTCTTCATCATGAGCATCATCATTTGCATTCCATAAGTTTGATGCACTCTTGAATAAGTCCAGCTGCACAACTGGTTTTGCATTTCTTAATACTAGTAAATTCAGTTTTTGTTGTTAAGTCTGCATCCGTAACAACTTCAGTTTTGAACATCTGATGTCTTCTTCATAAAAAAGTATATTTTAATTATATATATATATATATATATATATATATATATATATATATATATGTTCTTTTCAACATTTGCTCTTCCATGTCCGACATGCCTAGTGGCCGGTCATTCCATGAAATCGCTTCAGAACTGCTTCGCTCAACTAGGTGCACTAGGGTATTTCTGACATGTCGAATCCCTGTTAGGTTCATGATGGCCTTAAAAGTGAATTTTTTTATATAAAGATTACCCCAAGTGTAGTAGGCCCGTCTAGAGAAGTGTGATATTTTGTCTGTCGTGCATAGTTATGGTTTATATTTTTTCGCAAGTTGGTTGCTTTTGAAACGAAATGATGGAGATGGAGGTGTATGTTGGTATAAAAAAGTAATTTTGCTACTGATATCTTTTTCAAAATAAAAAGGAAACAACTAGGGCTCAACCGAAATAAAAAAAGCAAGGACGGGGACATGGGTCATATCCACCGCATTACATTCTATATGCAACATCAACATTATTCATGCTCATCTCTAACAATTCCACGGCAACACCCGGGATATTTTCCTGAAAAAAATGGTGGCCACACCGTACGTTACCTCTCATCGACTGATTTGTCCCCACCACATGCCATGGCACAGGCCCCTGCAAGCAATGCCGCCTCGCGCCACGTACCCGACACGGACAGTGACAACACTGCTTCCTTCTGCACGTACACTGTTCCGAATTATGGACTAGTGCCATTACGTGGCAGCCGTACTCCGTTTCCAGTGAAGAAAAATCTAGGGCAGCTGCACACGAAACCAGCATCCGAGCATCGTGTGCGGCAGCACGACTACGCCGACGGCCGTACGGTCGCCGCGCATGGAGAATTGGAGATCGAGCTTTCCATCAATCAAGTGAATGGATCTATAAATAAGATAAGACGAAATCACACTCGTTTATTTCCACGTAATATACATCGCTACAACAGCACTGAAGAACCATCAACGGTCGACGTCGACCGATGCGGCTCTAGGCCAGGCACACAAACACACAAATTATTAAGCTCGCTGACAACGTTGGATCGATCGCCGGGCCGTACGTCGTCGACGACCAGCATCACTTGATGAGGCTGGTGATGGCGGTGCAGACGATGGCCATGCGCACGGAGTCGGCGCCCTGCTTGGCGAGCGGCGACGGGGCGACGCCGGCCTTGGCGAGGGCGTCGGCGCAGCGGCGGGCCAGGGCTCCGGCCTCCAGCGCGTTCACCTTCCCCGCCGCGTAGTCGCGCCGGCCGATGCCGTCGTACGCCTCGGCGAAGGCCGACCCCATCCGGCTGTACAGCGCCTCGCACCGCTCCAGCGGGGCGCGCGCCCTGCCCCGCGCCGACGCCTTGTTGCCGGCGAGCATGTGCTTGATGTCGTACACGCCGTTGCCGGCGATGAGGACGCCCAAGTCCGCGGCCACCTTGGCCAGGCCCCAGGTGTCGGCGTCCGGGCTGTCGTGGTGCTGGCTCAGCCGGGACACGCAGAACCCGTAGTCCACGCGCTTGTCGGCGCCCACGGCCGCCCTGCACGTCGTCTCCGGGGTCGCGTCGGCGACGCTCGCGGCGGCGATGGCGATGGCGATGGCGGCCACGACGAGGATGCGAGCTGGAGAAGATGGCATCGTGGATGGTTAGCTAGCTCTGTTTCGCGAAATGGAGGATGTGGGTTTCGTTTTCCTACGGCAGCTGCTGCTACTCGCCGACTGATGAGTCCTACGATCCTACTGGTGGCTTATATGGTGGGTTGTCTCGCTATCTTGCTCCCTGAGCGTTTTACAGGTGGACGGTGCTCAATGGTTGCGAGTTGGGACCAAAATTAATGTGGGGAGACTCCATGATTGCAGACGTGTAGTAGCAAACGAGCCGCGTTATAGGTCTAGTAGCAAACCAACAGTGTATGTCGGCCGGCTCTGTTACTTTCAGGCCAATTTGCGAGCCGCGTTATAGGTCTAGATTGCTCAGCCAGGCCCTAAATCTCAGGCTTGCCCAAACTGCTTCTCTAAAAATTAAAACAAATCACCCTGCATCATGAGTAAATGACCCAAAATCACAATATTTCGGGACTCTGTGTCAGCAAAGCACCACTTTTAACAAAAATGACTGAAACCAACACGCATTAGGGCACCTGTGGAGACCTAACCGCTGCCACCACCTCTTCTCCACCACCATAGGTCGGTTCCCCCTCCTCCGGCCGGCCTCACCGGCGTCGGGAGGGGTGGGGAAGCCGATCTATGAGTGGTGTATTCAATAAAATTAGTGTTTCCTAATAGATTGGATTAGGGTTTTGGTAACCGTCTTCTTCTTCTTCGATGGAGATGGTTTCGTCTACAATAAGTAATTTTCGCCCTTCGTTCGACAACGAGATCTCCTTCCCGGCGTCAATGGTGGTGTTGAAAGATTATATTTGCCTAGGTATGGTTCTTCACATCTTGCTTCGCCAGATCGATTTTAGATTTTTTTTCTCATGGTTGCCGCGAGGAGGATTGTCCTCGCAATATTTGTCCCGGCTACTACGTCCTCGATAATGGTGATTCGTTCTCTCGACTCCCAATGACGTCGACATGGTTGTTCGATTGTTTTTCCCTAGAATATTTGTGTTCGTACTCTTACCGATGTTGGTTGATTACTTTAATGGCTGCGTGCGTGCACAAAGCCTTGGCATTGCGGCTTAAAATTAAAATTATGGGAGAACCTTCGTTGGTATTCACAGGTCTGTGGTTTGGTATCTTTGTCATTGTTCTACGGCTGCCTTCAGAAAATTACAAGATTGTGTCATGAAAGAAGAAAGAGCTTGAAGATCTCGAAGATTTGCTTGTCTCTTTTAGTCTTTATTTTGTAATCGTTGTAGTCAGCCCATGTATCTATACCATGTACTATTTGCTACTATAATATATATGGTATTGATTGTCAAAAAAAAAACACGCATTAGGGCACATTGAACTGATTCTGCGGTTTAGTCGGTTTGGTTCGGACCCGCCCTGTCGGGTGTACGTGGTAAATAAGACGGAGCAAATGTGGACGTGGTACGTAGTACTAGACATGTGGGCCCCAACCGTCAGAAAAAAGTTTAAACTAACTAAACCGCATAATAGTGCAATGTGTCAAAAGACCTGCCCCATTACGTGTTGGTTTCCAACATTTCTGCCAAAGATGGTGGTTTTCGGACACAACTGCCCGAATGCCAAATGTGATGGTTTTTGCGTCATTTACTCTTTCATTGGAAATGGTAGGTTCAAAGTCGAAAAACAATATGTCCAAAACCCGTTATGCTTAAACTTCAGTATTCCGACGCTTGGCTATGAAATACGGCAGTTTAGAGCATCTTCACATGCACTCCCAATATCCCTCTCAACAGGAGAGCAGACGCAAAAAACAACGGCCCAGTTGCGACGTCAATATAGGTGATTTTGTCGGACCAACCCAATAAAACGTCCGACACTCCCACCATGGCCCAAGTCCATAAGGGGCGACGTGGCAGTGTCAGAAAGACGCAACAAACATGTCCATGTAGGATACCTACATATTGGTACCACACGACATAAATTCGATGTCGTCCACCTCGTCTCTCCGTGTTTGTCTCCTCTCCCACCCCCATCGAATTAACGTAGCCACCTCCCCGTTTTGACGCCGAAAGATCGGCGGCATCTTCCCAAATGTCGTGTAGCCCTCCCCCACTACGCCTATCGCCAAGAACGGAGGAAGGGGACGAGCAGGAGCTAAGCCACCCCCCAACAATCTCATTTTCTTCACTAATCTCTTAATACTCATGTTTTTCCATAAAGGGCATTTTATTACTCATAGCATCCATAGGATACAAAAGTAGTCCAACCAAAAAATAAAAAACGAACTATGGCGAATTGCAAAGGATCAATCAGACAAGCCTTAAAACGCCTATGGAGTAGCGGGATCTGATCCAAAGATTATGCCATCACCCATGTGGGATAAAAAAATCCCTCACCGTGTCTTCTAACCGAGCCGACACCTCCGTAATCAGGTCGCGGAATTCCAGGCGTTGTAGCAGACACCTCAGACGACCATGAACGACAGGTGTGTACATCGGTAAATGACTTGCAGAAGAGAGAAATTTTTATCATTAAAAATCTTGTCATTTAAGCGACCATATTCGGTAGCAACACTATGTGGGGGATACAAAGTTTGAGGCCACTTGGATTACATACCATATAGAACGCGCGAACGAACATCGGAAGAACAAGTGTTTTATTATATCATCATGATGAAAAAATATACTTTTTTCTCCCTTGCCATGTACGCTTTACAAGGTTATCCTTTGTGAGGATTACTCCTTTGCGAAGATACCATCCAAATATTTTAATTTTTAATGGTATCTTCATTTTCCAGATTTTTTTTGTTATCGACTGACACGTCTTGATGAAGCATTGCCCTATACATGGAGTCTACCGAGAATTTTCTATTCTCATGTAGGTTCCAACAAAATAAATCAGGTCCTTACGATAGCTGGACCATTACTTAGCATCCAAAAGAGCATTTCATGCCGCAAGTCTGGATAATTCAATCTCGTCTAAACGTCACATTAGGCGGAGAACTTCCAATATCACAGCACTGGTGTCACCCTTGTGACGTACAATATTATATAGAGCTGGATATTGTTCCCCAAGTGTGGTATTTCCCAACCACTTGTCCTCCCAGAATTTAATCTCTCACCATTCTTAATGAAAAACTATCTAAAGCGAAAGAAATATTTCTTTATCGCCATGAGACCGGCCCGCCAAAAAATGAGAATCACCTGGTTTCCGACACACATGTGACAACGCATTTGGGCCTATGTATTTTCTTTTTAGGAGTGTCTACCAGACCCATCTTCAGTAAGAAGTTTAAACAACCATTTACCTAGGAGAGCTTTAACCTGAAGGTCATGAACACCCAGCCCTTCCTAATCCTTAGGACGACAAACCACATCTCATCATGTCAGTCGATATTTCTTTTTTTTGCTATCCTCTTGCTAAAAGAATCTTGACCGGAAAAAAGTCTAGTCTATGTAAGACTCACTTGGGTAAGCTTAAAAAAAAAGACTTCCGTGGGTAAATGGAAGAAAGAAATCATATACAATACCATATTACTTAGTATTATGTTAATGACGACTAATCTTCCACCCAATGATAACAATTTTCCTTTCCAGCTGCTTAACGTTGCTTGCAAGCGATCCTCGATCAGTTTCCATTCAGCATTTGTCAATCCCCGATAGTGAATCGGAGTGCCAAGATACCGAATAGGAAATTGACCTTGCTCGCAACCATACAATTCAACATACTGTGCAACCATTTTCTGGAACTCATCGAAACAAAACAACTCAGTCTTATGAAAATTTATTTTTAGACCTGATAATTGCTTGAACGCTGATAATGCTAATTTCATGTTCTTAGCTTTTTTGATATCATGCTCCATAAAAAGAATTGTATCATCCCTTGCTGACGCTCTCGCTTTGGCTGCCGCCGTCCCGTCGACAGATCATTGCAGCCACCGTTTCCACATGCCATCTGACCTCCACCTCGTTTGTGCTCGCCACTGGTTATTCTTCGAGCTCGTCGGCTCACCAGACACACGGCTCCGGCAAGGACCACCTTGCGCCCGCCTCGCACACAAAGTGTTCGACACTTTGCAAAGTTTTTTCTAGATTTTTTCCTAGTTAAAATTAGATATGGTGTTTGTTATATAATTGCTTTATTATTTGATTGATAGACTATGGATAGCGATGATAAGATAATGATGGCCGCATTGCTCAAAGAGGAAGCCACCGGCGGTAGTGCTTGACGACGGGAGCGCGACGATGACGTCCGAATCGATCCTATGGGACAGGTCCACATCGTGGTCGACGAATAAAACCGGTGGAGACGCGCTCAACCAGGCCGCCGTCATGGCTCGAGCAGAGGAGGAGCCTGGAGGCCGCCCGTTGGCTTTAGCACTGATGCGCAGCGGATGTGGTAACTGATGAAAGAGGCGCTTCAGCTGCATCTCGGAATCTATTTCTCCTTCTCCGAGTGATTTGAGAAACTGATCTCCACAAACATGTCTGGACTGGCCAAGCTCGACCGATCACAGGAGAAGATGGAGGTGATGGCTCTGGCGCTAAAACAGAAATCATTTCGCCGTTTTAGAAAAGAGTGCTTAAAAGACTAGTATCACAAAAATACTTGTGCCAAACAGGGCCTAAAAGACTAACACGTACCCATCCGTAATCTGCGTACAACCAGGGCCATAATCATGGAATGTTACAAGGGTGATTGGTGCCTACAAATCTCTTTCTCTTCCCCAATTCCACTTAACCTACAAACAAACACATTTCGCGGATCGATCACTACCGCTGCAGCCGTTGGAGCACGAACAACGCCAACGGCGCCGCAACTAGCTGCGCCGAGGCCGTCGCGAGCGCCGCTGCATCCCCGGTCGTGACATCGCCGGTGGCCATGTTTGCGAGCCAGGAGTCACTTCCGGCGCCGCCTAGGATCACGCCCTGCCCTTGGATGCCGCTGCCACCTGTGATAGCCTCGCCGCCCATCGGCATCGGCGTGCTGTCCGGGATGGCGTCCGTGAACGTCGTCCCCGGCATCATAGTCGGCATGTCCGTCCCGGGCATCGTCGTCGGAGTTGCTGTCCCTGGAACCGTTGTCGGAGTTGCTGTCGGCGTCGGAACCGTTGTCGGCGTCGTGGCGCTCGCGCCAGGCACCATTGTCGACTTCTGGCTGCTCACGTGACAAAAGACAAAGCAAGGACGGGGGCATGGGTCAGCTCACAAAGAATACTAGGTGAAACAGTAACCAAAGGCCAAACCTATCGACAAACAATGCCCGGCCGGGCTTCAGATCTCTGACATCAGATCAAAATCCCCATTGGCAAGGCAGGAACCAGCCAAAGATCCAGACTTGCAATGCGCTGGCGCAATCGAAGACAGGCTGGGTAATGGAGCGCTGAGCTGAGAGACTGACCTCGCGGGTGCGCCGGGGCAGAAGGTGACGGCGTAATCGGGGCCGCCGGCGCAGGTGAAAGTGGAGGTGGGGTCGTCGTACGCGTAGCTGTAGGAGCGCGGGCACGCCATCTTGAACACCTGCGAGTAGGGCGTCGGCCCGCACGTCGCCGGGCTCGCGTGCGCGCCGCTGCAGCAGTACTCGGGCCGCCCGAACGCGTCGCACGCGCTCCGGCACGCCGCGCCGCCGCCGGACCGGAGCTCGGGCGGGCACATCGCGTTCAGGTCCGCCGCGCACCCGGCCGCCGCGCAGGACCCGGAGGACGGCTCCACCAGCACGGGCAGGTTGTACCCGTCCACGAGGCTCACGTCGTAGAAGTCTAGCCCGCCGGTCCCGTCGAGCGTGAACTCGGCCAGCGTCGCGGGAGGCGACGCGCCGGCGCCGGCGCACTCGGCCGTGCCGGAGCCGCAGTCCCCGGTGGTGCAGGCGAGGCGCCCCGTGGCGGCGTCCTGGGCGCAACCGGTGCGCGCCCAGAGGCGGCCGGACCAGGACGACGGAGCTGGCACAGCACGCGAGGCGCCCGGCGGGAGCTCGAACCCCGTGGTGCCAAGCCGTGCGGTGCCGGCGTTGGACAGGATGCCCGGCCACACCGTGTCCGCGCACCGGTTCACGAACGTGAAGGTCGCCGCCTCCCCCTCTGGATTCCAGCAAGAAACACAAAATGCTTCATCAGCGGCCGCCATCACCGAACCTCTCATTGGATCTCAAGCAAAGAAGGGAAGAAGAAAAACAGAACCCAAATTATTTACCTCTCCAAATCAACAAGAGCAGGATAACGGCGATAGACCTCCGCAACGCCATTGGAGGGCAGCTCTTGAGTAACGCAATGGCGCTGACTGCTGAGCAACAAGATCGTGCAATGTCAGCTCAGAGCAGTCCAGTTATCACTCTCGCTCTCACACTACCCAATCCGGAGCGTGTCGCTGGAGGTTTGTGGTAACGTCAAAGTAGATTTGGAGAAGATAATAGAAAGAAGATGGAAAGAAAGAGAGGGGAATCTTTGGTATGGGTCATAGCAGATGGCAGCAATTTCACTGCACCTCGCTTTTAGCTTTGTTTGGATCCTGTTTATCGGTACAAGAGAAAGCACATGCTAGGTTGGTGGGGCTCCATCGGTGCTAGACCTTGCCATTGGGAAGGGATCGGGCCTGATTTTTCAGCCCGACCGTCGGGGCCGGGCCTTGCTCACGCTTCAAAAGGCGATTTAGCGGGGTCAGGCCGGGCCATGTCCCAGCTATTTTTTTGACAGGAAACCATGTCCAAGCTATGTCGGCAGCAGTGTCCGCGCGAGGGACCACGCTGCGTCAGAATAAGGTGGCCCTGCTTCTCCCCCGTCTCGGCGGTGCTCTAAACGGCGGCGGCGTGAAGCTGGTGGCTTGGTATTCTCGTCGTTTTTTAGATTTGACGTGATTTGTTTTTCGGTGTGTCACGGGCGGTTGTCGCTTTTCGCGGCGGCACCGACGGCCAGGTCGAGACGGATGATCTGGAGCGAGGATGGTGGTTCGAAGGTGGTGGATTTGTCATTCTTCCTCGATTTTCTCGATGGGATGTTACGGATATGGGTCAAAGGTAGCACGGGGAAGTCCCCCGGTTGACGTGCCACAACAACATGTGGCTCGCTGTTTCCAGCGGGTCTGTTAATCGACTCACAAAGCCTCGTTGGCGATGGTGCTTATTTGGATTTGGCAATGGTGGAGTCTCGACGTCTCTCCGGTGTACGCCTCAGCAGCGCTGGAATCGGGCGACGGCCGCTGGTTTCGGCAAGTGCAGTAAAACCTAGGGATAGTTTCTATCTTTTAGGGGTCTATCTGCAAAGCTTTCAGGATAATCGTGTTTTTCTGATCTGTTTTTTAGTTTCCACGTGTATTTGTTCTTGTAACTTGATTTTCTATTAACGAATAATGCGTGCTTGCTCTAAAAAAAAGCAATGTCCGCGCGAATAGCGGTTGTTGCTGATGCTTTGCCCCCTTTTTTACCTTCGGGTTTTCGATGTTTCCGCTTGTTTTATTACCTATGATCTTATTGTTTGCAGCGCGACTGCACGTTTTTAAGTGGAGAACTATGCGGATTACCTGCGATAGCAAGGTTTCCTATTTGATCCTACAACTGAGAAGGGCAGAAGAGAATCCAAAACCGAAAAGTAGATGGTAATGGAAGACGGAGTAGCCATCTAGCTAAATTGTGCTAGGTTTTTCTGATTGTGTACACCGATATGAAGATTTAGCTTGAATTTCTGAATGAAAATTGTGATCGTCTGCGTGGAGATTTTCTTTTTATACGTTATGTGAATGGTAAGCTTGGATGTTCCTGAATATTAATTGAGAAAATATATTATGTATTATGTTTCTTGCTTGTAGGATTTTCTTCCCATGAACCTCTAAATCCTCAAATGAGCAAATAAACTTCCTGTTAAGTGAGCAATATGGTTGAAAGCCTTGCACCTGCTTTTTTTAAGGCTTTCCTTGCATTTGTTTACTGAATGTGCATTGATAAAAATAGACTGAATTTTTTCATGCGTGAAGTAGAGAAACAATGAACGTGGAGATGCAGAAGGCATGGAAGATTGGAGTGATAAAAAATTGGTTGACAATATGTTGACTGAATGTGCAGCTTCACAAGCATATGTGGAGGAAATTGACACGCTATACTTATAGTACCTTCTAAAACCAGATTATAAAGAGATGGAAATATTATACGCAACATGTAATTAAATCTGAAGTTGACAAACATCACATAACTATTTTTCCAACTCGCAGCAAGGAGGCTATCTCACTTATCAGAGTTGTTTCACAGTTGAGCTAAGTGTGGATCGACTCTCGATAGAGCATGAAAGCAGCAAGAACAAGGGAAAGACAAATGCCACCCATTTTGGCCAATTCACATGACTGAATTTGCCATGAATTAGATATCCAATTCACAGGGATCAACTTTGCCAAATCATGGGCACACCTCCAACAACAGCCGTCGGCGTCTGGCACAACCAATGTGGGCTGTGGGCTGTGGCTTCCCCTGTGCATGAAAGAGGGGGCGGCAGCGACGAACGGGCTGTTGGGCCTCGTCCCTCCACAAGTCGGTGAAAATAATGAACGGGTAGATTCGATTTTACTTGGATCCGAGAACACGTACAGGTTCCACTATTCCACACGATCGATCTGTCGTCGACTCGTCGTACGCTGACAATGGCCACGAGCAAAGGCGCCGCCGCCAAGCGAACTAGAACTGCCGCCGGCCCAGGACACCTCCCGCCGGAGCTGCTAGCGAACATCCACGATCGCCTGGACTTCCTCGACCGCATCGCCTTCACCGCGGTCTTCTCCGCATCATGTGACGCCGCCGCTGACGACGACGACGTATTCAAGCCGTGCGCGCCGTGGCTCATGCTCCCCTGCGAGGAGAACGTGAACCCAGCGACCGCCACGCTCTTCTCCGTCGCCGATCGGCGCGCTGCCACCGTGCGCGCGCCGGACCCCGCGCTACGCGGCTACTCCGTCCTCGGCTCCTCCCGCGTCTGGATCGCCACGGCCGACGGCATGGGGGCAGATCCACGTCGTCAACCCGGCCACCGGCGAGCAGCACGCGCTCCCGAACATCACCACCATGGGCTCCTTCGTTTCCCGCGTGGACCACCACTGGTACACCGTGTGGGTGAAGCCCTTGCTTACCATCCGGTTCGGCCGCGAATTGCTCCGGGGGAGCTAAGTTTTATGCAAAACACACCTTCAACGCCGACGAGATGCGCGGGTGGTTCTACCGGAAGGTTGTCCTCTCGTCCTTCACGCGCCGCCGCCGAGGCTACGCCGCCATGCTGATATTAGATCGGAGATTCGGCGCCCCGGCCTTCGCCACGTCGGGGGACGTCACGTGGAGGCTGGCGCCGTCGCGGGACGGCGTCGAGGACGCCATCTACCACGACGACGGACGGTTCTACTCCGTCACCTACACGGGCGCCGTGGAGGCGTGGGAGCGCGATGCTGAGTCCGGCGCGTACACGAGCACGGCTGTCGCCCCAAGGTTGACCTTCCCCGACGAAGTGAAAGGCAGCCGCAAGTACATTGCCTCGGCGCCGGGAGGAAGGCTGATGGTGGTGGTCAAGTACGTCGTAAAGAAGAATGAGTGGAGCAGCTGGGAGGACAAGTGGACGTGCTCCTTCAAGGTGCACGTCCTCGGCGACGACGGGCAGTGGAAGGAGACTAGGGACCTCGGCGACGCCGCGTTGTTCGTCGGGCTGAACAATTCGCTGTGCGTGCCGAGGAAGGGGCGTCCAGAGATTGAGGCCGGCTGCATCTACTTCACCGACGACGAGCTCCGGGAGGCGGCGCTACGCAAGCGCAAGGAATCGTCCTATAGAAATTCCTACAACGATGAGAAGTACCACGACACAGACGTTCGGGCTGTCGGAGTGTATAGCCTCAAGGACGGCACAGTGAAGAAGATCGAGGCGCTCGGTCAGGAGCAGTACCGCAGATTATCCATGCCTCCGGTGTGGATCACGCCCTCCATCCCATGAGTGATGTAGCTAGATCTGCTTTTTAATCTGAGTTAGGTCTCCCGAGTAACAGATAATAACACTGTTTTGTTTTTTCGAAAGGCAGCAAGATTATTTTTCTGACATGTTTAATCAAACTAAGCAAATTAAGTTCACTTATGCCCCTTCGTCGTCACGCACAGCGAGTCTTTGGGCATTCGGATACTCGTCTTAGAAACAAGGTCCATGGGGCCGATTTGGACACACCGTGAACTCATCCCTAATTATTCCTTACTAAGCGCCAATTAGAAGTTTTGAAGGATACCCAAAGATTTTGACATCTTTCCGGACTACTGGAGTAACGTGTAAAATGGCTCGGAACTCCGTTCAGTACAACTGGGTGCATACTAACTATCAATGTTGTAATAGTATCCCAAAGGCTCCATTGCCAACCTTCGGTCTGCGGCAGAGACCTCCAACTTGATGCTAGCAGTTCCCCACAGGAATCCTGCTAGCACCGCGCCTCAGTTGCACTGTCTATGAGTGTGGAAGCAGAGTAGACACACAAAAATAGATTAGTAATCAAGTAGCAATGGATAAATAACCAACAATCAAGTTACATTTCATAATAAGACCAAATTATAGATCAAGAAATTTCAACTATTCAACAATGACAATTCCTAGTGATAACTTCAGAAAATTGTAACTCGTTGTTACCTCCTATAAGTAGGACATTCATAGCAAAAAAAAGTGTGTCTCACTCATACCCTTCTTCGGATTTTGAGTTCTCTCGGATGACATATCTTTGCGTTTTTCTATTGTTCCATCTATCTTGTCTTTCGGCATAGTGTGTACTTCCTGTAGTTTATCGTCATGGACTAATTTCTTGTAGTTCATCCTAATGGACGAACTTCCTATAGTGGACTAACCTAATAAATACTACACAAATCATGAACAAATACAAGTAAAATTTCAGTTTTGTGAACAAATACGAGTCAAAGAGGGAAGATATGGGTGTCTCTACCTGTGGGAAAGAAACGTCACAAGGAGGAAGATGACAGGCGCCTAAGACTGCCCCCTCTATCGCAAACGCAAGAGAGACAAGGAGAAAAGCAAATACACTTTACACACACGTTCTGCCGCCAAAACTGATTCATGTCGTTGTAGTCCTGCGGAAATGCTCTATTCTCCATCATCTGCCTCGAGCTGGTCTTCAGGTGGGGAGTAAATTACAAACAAATCACCACATTTAGGGCTAGGGTTTAAAAAAATCACCATGTTATGATTTAAAAAAAAGTCAACCATGAATCCATGAGATCCCGCTCCCATGCTGATGTGGCAAGACGGAGACAGCCAAGGGTGTTCCACGTTATAAAATACTAGATTAGGGGCGCGGCTTGCCGCGCCACCTGGTTTTTAGAAAATAAGCCCGGTGGAGGATTGACCACCCTTTAAACAGGTATGTTTTGATATCAACAAATTATTTTTTAATGGACTATAACTTGAAACAACAATATTATTGTTATGAAAAAAATTATAACAAACAATTGGTGCGGAAAATCTTATACTTGGTTAATTTAGGAATCGGGGCCAGCCGGTTGCTAATACCAGACACCAAACCATTTATGGTCAAGGATAACATGACATGTGTACATTCCAGATAGTCACATAAGCAATCCCAGATGGCGAATATAGGGGAAATATATTAAATTCATAATTCATCTTGATACACAATGCAGCTGCTCTTCTTTTTACAAATATAATCAGGCAGAATACTGAACACAAATCACACGATCATTATAGAGATCATTTCCCAAAACAGAACACCACATATATTTAACATAAAAGCAGGAAAAATCTCATAATCCGAAGGGAGCCCAACACAGAAATACTCATGCTCGTAGAAGACACGGAAAAACATCATAGGTCGAGGGATCTGTATCTGATCCATATTACGCAGGAGTAGATTCAAATTTAACCCGATAAGATCCTGAACGTTGTCTAAGTGTCGTAGAAAGTAGCATTTTGTAGGGCACTACACTACGTCACGGTTGAGCTATCGGGGCATTTTGCTAGGGGCATTTTTTCAAAGTGCCCCGAAAGCTTACAATTAAAGGCATTTTAAGCAAAGTGCCCCCAAAAGTCATAGCCTTTCGGGGCACAAATTCAAAATGCCCCCAAATGTCATAGTTTTTGGGGCACAAAATCAAAGTGCCCCCAAAAGTCATAGCCTTTCGGGGCACAAATTCAAAGTGCCCCCAAAGGTTATATCTTTCGGGGCACAAATCCAAAGTGCCCCCAAAAGTCATAGCCTTTCGGGGCATAAATTCAAAGTGCCCCCAAAAGTCATAGCCTTTCGGGGCACAAATTCAAAGTGCCCCCAAAGGTTATATCTTTCGGGGCACAAATTCAAAGTGCCCCCAAAGGTTATATCGAACAAATCAAGCAACCATCTAGCAAATATGTTCTTAGACCACACTGACATTACAATTAAGTTCGAATTGTTCACTGACATCACAGTTGCAAACTAATCACTCACATCATTGTTCAAACTTACAAAAGTCAAGCACCAATAGTTCAAATTTACACAAGTCCTAGCAGAAGGCAACATCATAGTTCAACATCATAATCACAAACTAATTATCAAACCTATAATATAAAAAGAGAGAAAGGGTTGATCCTATCTTTTGGACTAATCATCACCACTAATATAAAAAGATAGAAGGGGTTGATCCAAATAAGATCAATCGTAGATCACTTTTATCTTAGAAACATTGCCACTATACACGTGCTAAATTTCAAACTAGTCAGGGATATATATGAGCCAACTGAGCTAAGATCGGACCGACGCAGTCCATCGCGACCTGGACAAGGGCACCGAACAACTCAATCTACCCCTAACCCCCTTCTTATTTCTCCTTTTCTCCTGATTTCCCCGCATGCGACTACTGACTCGCCAAACCCTAGAGTCGAGACTACGCCCGGTCGACGACGCACGAGGCTATGAGGGAGGGGAGACAATGGGCCAGTGTTCCACGACAACTTTGACTTCAATGCTTGCACGTCTGACCTCGAGCGCATCTTCTCTAAACTTGCTTGCTAAAAAGGTTTATCTTGTGACGAAGCGAGTAATTTTCTATTTTATCACACAAGGAACAAAAATCCTTATTATAAAATGAAATAATCATGGTATAAAAAAATATAATTTTTACTTAGAAAGAAACTTGAGAAATTAAATTAATAAATATAGAATAAATAAATAAGAATAAGAAAAATGGAACGGAGCAGTTTCCAACACAGTCTGTGTCTGTCGAGTCCCTCTCTAATTGGCCTAGAGACGGTGGTTAATCCGGCTGGTCCAAGTGGTCTAGCAGGCTGGCCCAACAGGTCCAGCTGGACCAGGTCGACTACACCTAGCCCGACCCCCATCCTCTCTCAACTCTCGCATCTCTCTCTCCGCATGACTCCACCTCCCCTGATTCCCCTTCTCCGGCTCGCTACCCCCGATTGCCGGTCGCAGCCCGGCCGCCGCTCGACACTCCGCCTCAGCCGCCGGTCGCCGTCTACGGCTGACGCCCGGTAGCCAAACTCTGCCAGCTTCTCCTCTTATAGTTCCCTGCCGCCTCGATGCTACCCGTGCCCGCGCTCGCGACCTCGGGAATCCGCGCTGTTAATTGGACGAATTTAATGACTTGCCTCGTTTAGCTGGCTAAGATCCGTTTCTAAAATAAGATACGGTTTCACTCCATTCCTTATTTAATGTGGGTGACACCTAAGCAAAACCGTGACATGGCACTTTAAGAGACGGTCCAACCTGGACCATTACGGATGGCCTAAAAGAGATGGCGGCGGAGTTAGAGACACGACTCTCGGGAATTGTCGACTACGGCGACGATGGCCTCAAACTATTTACAAAATTGCATAACTATTTTCTGTAAATAAATAAAAAGAAAAATAGAAAAAGAGGCAGCACGGCCAGCTAATTAACCGGCCCAACCTCTTCCCTCTCCTCTCCCTGTCAGCAAGTTCATCCAGTCGGCCCACGACGGCCCAAGTCTCCACCCAACTCCAAACCCTAGCGGCCTAGCCCAACCCGACCCCAAACCCTAGCCATCCCAGCCTCCACACAACGCACGCACACACGCGGGAAGCCGCCCGAACCCTGCTCTCCCCGCCTCCCTCTGCTCCCCGTCCCCGTCCGGCGAGCTCCTCCGCCTCCGCGTTGACCCCATCTCGAGCTCCGCCGCCGTGTCGTGGACCTCCTCCATCCTCTGCTCTACGCCGACCGCCGCCATGCTGTCCTACGGGTCGCCGCCGCCTCGCCCCCTACCGTGCCGCCTACCGACGCCAGCCGCCATGCTGCGCGACGTTGCCTTCGCGCGTCGGGGGCTATGGTCGCGCTGCCGGAAGTCGCGTTGGTGGCGGCGTTGTGCGCCTCGGTGGGCTTGACGGATGGGCCTCGCATGGAGGACCTGAGCACGCTCCTTCACCCGCGCATGACCAGGGCCGCGCTCCTTCCCCGCGCATGACCAGGTCCGTCAAGTACCGCCTCGTCGCCGAGGACGGCTGCTTCTCCTGGTATAACCTTCTCCCGCAGTCTCTTCCTCCCCGTCATCGTTGTTTCTGTTGCAAGTGTCTGCTCCCGGTTCCTTTGATTGTGTTGTCAGTTGTATAGTATTGTTTGCTCACGAGGTGTTTGTGAAATTGTCTGGCCATCAAGGTGCTAATTATTGGTAATTTGGGCCTAATAGTTCTGTCTTTTTGGATATGGTACTAATGGTCATCATGCTTGATCGTTACTTTTCCTCTTATGCTGCTACACTAAGTTATATATAATTGATTATATTGAATGTTGAACAACGATGTAGCAATAGTCAGTACATCTCATATCCGTCTTGACATATTCACTTTAAGTTTGTTACTCTTGTTTCCATAACAATACGACGAGCATGTTCTCGTAGACTTAGCACATATGTTTTCTCTCTCAAGTATTATTCTGCAAAGGGTGTTCTTAATGCTATCATAAGAAAAGATTGATACTTCAAATCAAATTTCATCCTGGATACATGGTGATTTTTGTAATGAATCTGTGCTCGAGGGATATATAGGTCATGCCATCTCTTCTCTATCATTTTTAAATAGCAATTGTCAAGTACCAGGCTAGCAGCAAAGCAAGAACCCTGTTATTTGTTTATGGCATTAGCACTGAGCTGCCATTTAGGTAACCCTGTTATTTTTCACGGTGCTATTCCAGTATTGTTCAACATAACATAAGCTTGTAATGCAAATTTTTGCCAGTCTTTTCTTTCCCCTTAGGGAAGTGCTCCGGTACTTTCCTGGAAGTTATTTTGCACGAAAATTAATGCACACGAACGGTCTTGATTAGAGTAACTCATCATGTGTGTTTGACTTGAGGGAGACCCATGATCACTGTCGTTAGTATGCTTTAATTCGTGCAAAATAACTTTTGTTGTTTCATATAGGTTGTCGTTTCTTTGGGAAATTTAGTCTGTTAAGGTAGGCTATGGTGGCAGATTTTGTTTGATGGAAATGTACTATAAATTAGGAATGTTAGTATTTCAGATGGGTGATTGGTCATTGTAGGCTTGCTTGTTGTTCTTGATTGACATTAATTGTGAATAATGGCGTATCATATTAGGAATGTTAGTATTTCAGATGGGTGATTGGTTGTACCTTTTACTCTTCACAAGAAATGAAGTCAGATGCTCACAAGAATTAACACTGGCTAGTATTTTTGCTTTCCTGTATGTACCTTTTAAGGACACTAGACACATTGTTCTTCATGTATTGTTCTTCCTTTTAATCACATCGGTGATATGTAGAGAGAGCTTTCTGGTGTTCTCCTCGTGCCTTCCTTGTGCAGCATATCAAACTGGTAGTAAAGTTTGAGCTTCTAGTATTTCCCTAATAGTTGTTCCATATGGACCACATGGTTGAAAGTGAAACCTTCCGTTATTGGAATAACATTAAAGAGTTCAAGCATCATTTGTTTGTCTAATGCTCCACCTTTTATCATGGTATTTATTTTATAAAAAGCACCTCTGAGTTAATTGTAGTCTATAGAGGTTCTCTGCTTTGAAGAATCAACTAACAAAGCTGCAGTGCCCATCACGAATTCAGATTTGTGTCTACTGTCTAGTACCTACTCTTTGTGTTTCTCATATTTTTTCCAATGATCCAAAGCAAATTCAAAGCAAATTCAGGATTCTACTGTTCTTAGTTATTGTTTATTTCGGATGAGAATTGCTGTTACAAATTTGTTCTCTGTTAAATTATTCTTTTGATTAGCATGAACAATTGTGAATTAATAGTGAAGGAGATTATGAAACAGTGTTATTAAATCCGTTGGATTCCTGATCAAGTACGAGACATATTTTTTTGCAGTGAGATTTTAACTTCGCGTTGTTTTTCTCGCTCTTGCAGTGAGATTTTAACTTTATCCATTGTCGTGTTTGATATGTGTAGTGAAATCTGATGATTCATTGCGTTTCGCTGTGCAGGCCATGCAAGATGTTGCAGCAGCTGGACGAGCACTGCGCCCGCGCCAACAGCAAGAAGAAGCCCATGCTGGACGCCTATGATTTCCTCTACCTGCCTATAGATTTCAGGTGATAAAATGTCGCAACCATGAAATTACTGCATGCGTTTTTTCTTCTTTTTTCATGCTGCAAAGCAACACTGAAAGTTGGGGAGAAAAGGTTTAACTTTCCAATTAATGCAGTGGTGCTGATTTCAGTTTGGCTTACCATGTACTGATGCTCAGCACAGATTTGGGTTCTTAAGGTTTGATTAGCTAATATATCCATTTGGTCAACATAAACTCAAGTCTATGACATTTAAATTTGTGATTACACACTGTGGCACTAGGTTGTATGTATACTTGTACTTGATATGCTATGCTGCTCTGTCACAGTCTGACCATCGAGCTATGGTAATTAAGGTTTGGGTTGTATCGTTTTTATTACTAGCATTGTGAATCCATATTTTTAGTTGCCTTAGTGATTCTAACTGTGTCCCGTGAGTTATTGTTCCCTTCACTTCTTATAGCATAGTTGTTGGAAGTTAATGACGGAGTTAATGTTTCAGGAAGGATATGCTTTATTTAGTGCTTCCTCAGTATTATCTCCGGTTACTTTTGTGTAGGCACATGGCAGATGTGCATAGCATACCATATTTTTGCAGCTTGCAATATTTTGAAGTATATATTCATATCAGTTAATCAATTCCACTTTGCTACTGTTTAGTGTATCTTTATTTTGAAGTATATATTCATATCAGTTAATCAATTCAATGTATCTTAGAAATTCCACTTTGCTACTGTTTAGCTATAACATCATGGAACTCCAACTATATTCCCGTGATTTCGAGGATCTCATATGAGACCAAGTTGCTGTCTAGCAAGCAATTCATGCACGATATAGCTTTATGGTCTCGGTAATAGAAAAAAATACTACTAGTGAGACAAGATCTTGTGTTATACTTTTGCATGCCATCGTTTTGTCATTGTCTTATCATTTCTTCTCCTGTAAGAGTGGAGCTGCCTGTTTTATAAGACTACATCATTAGTGATGATTTTCTGCCTTCTTCCTTGTAGTCAGATCCATTTTCCATTCAGAAGTTATCATATAACATATTTATCTTTATCTTGCAGGTTGCTGATACAGAAGTTATTTCCTATTGTCATATGTATGTTATTAATTGTGGTACAAGTTGTAACTATTTAAATGAGTTTTGCTAGCGCATTATCATTAAATGGTAGTTGTATCATGGCATAGTTATCTTTGCCACCAAATTTGATGTTTCCAGCAGTTTCATTGTATATAATTCCATTTGGATAAATGGTGAGTTGGATCTTCTGAATTGTGAATTGGATGAACATGTGGTTGTGATTTGGATCTTATGAAATGTGAATTGTGTGTAATATTTGGATGATTAGATTGATTTGTGTGTATATTTGGAGAATTTTGAATAGTACCTTGAAAATATGTTTCGGGGCACTTTGGCAAAGTGCCCTTAAAACTTTTCGTGGCACTTTGCCAAAGTGCCCTTAAAACTTTTTGGGGTACTTTGGCAAAGTGCCCTTAAAAACTTTTCGGGGTACTTTGCCAAAATGCCCTTAAAACTTTTCGGGGTACTTTGCCAAATGCCTCTAAATGGTAAGTTTTGGGGGCATTTTAAAGAAATGCCCCTAATTACTTTTAGAGGCATCGGTATATTGGGCATTTTAAAAAATGCCCTAAAAACTTATTTGGGGCAGTGAACTGGCTTTTCGGGGCACTTTGAAGTGCCCCCAAATCTCAGCCGTGACGTAGTGCTATACTCTGGACTGAGATTTTCTTAAACTACCTGGGTTTCACAGGCTATGTTTGAAATCACTTCTTTTCAGATGGCAGACTCACATATTGGCCACAATCAAATTCAACAATGTTTACATTATCTTCCAAAAATAGGTATTTTTCAGTATTTTCAATCCAGAAAAGTAGAGGCGGAGCACAACATAGAGCTGTTAAGTAGCATAAAAGCACAATAGAGAGCAATAAGCAGGTAATGCCACAATTCAACAACAAAAAAGTTCAATCACCATCGCACACACCAGCGCAGACACGGATACTAAGCCATGAATTGTCATATGCTGACATCAGCATGAAATCATCCTTGTATCACTAGTAGGAAAATGCTCATCACTAGCGAACAGAAAAAGGCTACCGCTGGCGAATATACGGTTCGTCAGCGCTACTATCGCCAGTGGTAACAGCTTACCACTGACAAATATCGTGTTCGCTAGCGGTAAGTAAGTTACAACTGGCGAACCACCTACTTGTTCGCCAGCGAGGTGCCCTTACCACTGGCGAATAGATAGTTAGTTCGCCAGCGGTATACTCAGGGATTACCACTGGCGAATCAGGATCCTGTTCGCCAGTAATATATATTTCTGATTTTAAATAAAAGTAGAAATGTATTACAGCAATATATATACAGGTAAATACATATATATTGACAGAAATAGTATAATTGATAGAAACAATATAACTGACAAAATTTAAATAGATACGAATAGATAAGTGACCAAATTAAATAGATATATGCATGCATTACAAGTCGAAATATACAAGTGAGATCTCCCAATATTTTGCATACATATGAATGAATACACACACATCTCCGAAAGTCGATAGTTTAGGTCGCAAGGTTTCAAAAGCAAGTAGTAATCTAAACTACAATCACAGACAAGAGAATTGCAATGGCGATGAAGAAGAAGAGTATATATGCATTTTATTCCTCTCTTCCGCTCCGCCTCTGCTTTACTCTTGTAGCTCTTGTAGTTGTAGCCCTCTCATCCCGCTTGCTTCGGACATCTTCATCTCTCTGTACACGAGGCAAAGATAAAAATGTTAGGGAAAGAAAATAAGAGTAAGGGTTTATACACAAATCAAATAATAGTTAGATGACTGCACCAAAATCGAAAACATGCCTCATATATAGGGTGGACACACAAAATTACAAAGATGGTGCTAGCGAGCCAAGTAGAATGCACAAGATGTGTGTACTCGTGCATATCACAAGGCTCGCTAGACCATCCCTGTATCACACGGTGTCACGATATTTTAATCATCGGCATTCTAGAAACAGAGTACAAAACTAAACATCCGCATTCTCGGAGAAAGATGAAACAAAAATAAACATGATTTGGATTTATGCCTCATACTTAGATTGGATACACAGAAGTTCCAGGGATGGTGCGAGTGAGCCAAGTAGGATGCACAAGATGTGTATTCGTGCATATCACAAGGCTCACTAGCGCCATCCCCGGGATCACACGGTGTCACTTCATTTTAATCATCGGCATTCAGAGAGAAAGACGAAACAAAACAAAACAACTCTAATTAAATAGCATCGATCACACATGGAAGTTCAACGACTTTAGAAGCACAAGTTAATTTACGGATATAATTTACGAACACAAGTTCATCTATCGTACTAAGTAGACAACACATACCGTCGATCAATTCTTCTTCTTGCGCGGCTTCGGCGGGAACGGGAGAACACCATCTATAGTGAATGGCCGGTGATCACCCTGCGCTATTAAGCGATGTTCGATCTCGTCATTCGGTGGTACTGCAAAGCCGTTGAAGTACACCCCGGAGCGAGGCAAGACATCGTTGCAGATGATTCCCGCGATCACCTGCTGGATGCGACCGAACTCTTGTCTGATACGAGCATCACTGGCATCTGCCAAGCCGTTGCACCATCTGTCGATAGCAGAAGGAAATTGCAGTTGTTGTTGATCCTTTACAAACTCCTACATGTGATTGATGAGGTACCATGCCTCCATCTTACTGCCTGGCGACTGTTTGACGCAGGGGAACATGCATAACTCTCTGGTTGAATACAAACTTGCCTCGCACTCTTTTTCTCTTTTCATGATGCCTTCGTTTCGGGCGTAGCCATTAAGAGCTTCATTCAGAATAGCCTTGATGTGGGTGTAGTCTTTATCCCTATTCACATCACTCCCGGAGTCGAGATAGACGGCATACAAGTCTTTCAGGTACATGACGATGAGGGTGCCGTATTGGTTACTGCGAAAAACAGTCCAAAAGAGACCATCATCCTCAAAATTGCAAAATAGCTTAACAATGGAAATCTACGAAAACATGTTATGACGGTTAGCGAATGACTTACTCGGAAAAGTAAGGCACGAGAAAGCTGTTCTTCTCATGATGCGCACTGAAGAAGTCTCCGATGTACCGCGACACCTTTGCCTTACCCTTAGGGGTGCTCAGGAACATTTCTTTCATGTAGTAGGGGTCAAGTATCGCTATGCCCAGGGTATTCTCCTTTAAGATCTGGTGCGCCATACTAAGGGCAACCAGGTGGACAATCGATGGGTGGAGCACGTACATGTGATACATGTTGAAGATGTCATTAAATCTCAGGAGGATCACGTCCCCGGAGTCTTTAGTGACAAAGCCCAAGCCATCTATCTCTGGCACCTTTGCGTGGAAAACCGGGTATGTTGGATGTTCCTCTTTGAGAAGCCTCTCCTCATGATAAAGAACACCCTCATGGAGGCTCCTCATGTCCCCGGTGAAGAGATTTACCAACCTCGGCGGCATCATTGCTTTACCCATATGATGGACCGAATGCCAGTCGACGATGGGTAACTTGTCCATTACCCGGTGCGGCGGCTTCGAATTAGTACCCGGCACCGGCTGGTCAACAAAGGTAGGTTTCTTCTTATATCTTTTTCGTCCCGTCTTCTTAGGCTCCTTCGGCGCCATCGCATCCTTGATGGCCTCCTGGACAGTGTCCTGGATCAAACCAACTTGCTCGGGGGCAGCTTCTGGCGTATCTTGAGAACAGAAGAGACGCTTCGTGCACTGATATTTATCTGGGAGATCAGCTTTTTGCCCCCCGAGATCATGGTCAACTGGACCCTCGCCAGCATATCTGTCATCGTGAGCTCCGTCATCGTAAGGATCATCAGCGAGGAAGTCATTGGGGTCATCATCGCCATCATTGGCTTCCTCTTCGTCCTGTGTTTGCTGCACTGGGGTGGTGACAGAAGGGTCCACAAGAATCAGTGCTTTTGGCCATATCATGGTCCAAAGCATGCATTGTTCAAGGTTTAACTTGCTATCGGCTTCGTCCGGTTGGAAAGGAGGATACAAACTACCACAACCCGATAAAGGGCGGCTGATTGCAACCTGAACACGTCATCAGCCATAGGCCTGCCGTGGAAAATGCGGTTGAGAGGTGTCACAGTCTTACCCTTTGCCACGTCCTTCAGCTCACCATTCACATCAAGGAGCAATGTGCATTTCGTCTCGTCGACCTACGAAAACACGTGTAAGGCGTTAGAGAGGGCGCCAAAGAATGAAGTAATATGTATCTTGTCGAGGCTTTTACGATGCTTAATTATCGTGATGGCGTTGAGCTCGGCTAACGGCGATGGACCGCGGGTCGCCGACGGGGTAATAAAGAAGGGAGGGCTTGATCTTTGAGGCGCGGTGATGGCTGGTGATTCCTCCCTACCATCTGCGTTGTTGCCGGTCGGGCTCTGCACAACAGGCGCCACACCGCTCGAGTTGCTGGATCCTGCTAAGCTGATCACGAGGGGAGGCCCTTGCTTGCCCCCCCTCAAACCAAGCCCCACTACTAGGAAACAGCCTACTAGTGGCGCACCTTTTAGGACTTTCTGTGGCGCATCCGCGAAACAGAAGGATGCGCCACAGAAGTCTCGCCACTAAAATATATTTCTGTGGCGCACCTTTCTGGGTGCGCCACAGAAATATTTCTATGGCGCATGTTTCTCCCGTGCGCCACAGAAATGCATGCGCCACAGAAACCACGAACGGTGCGCCACAGAATATATTATACGTATTTTCATTTTTCTGCTGCCGTACAAATACTGGTATATTATAGAAAATACAGATATATCATTACAGGAAAAAACTAGTATATTATAGAAAATACAGATATATCACATTACAGGAAATTCATATTCCAATATTATATAGAGAGAAATATTTGATAAACCAATACAAATACATAATTTCCAATCATAGTTCATCGATCATATTATTACACAAAGTTGATCACAATCATAGTTCATCGATCATATTATTACATATCCAGTAGCTAATACATGAAGCTTAGCTAATTTCAACATGAACCTTCTGATTCATCGACCTGTACTGAGTCGACGGCGGCGCTACGCATCCAAAGAGAAGAACCCTCACAGGGTCATAGCTCACGTGAGCAGGAACCCTCTGAAGAAACGACCACCTACCATCATACTGCCTAACCAGCAGATACATGTATCGACGGACGTGCTCGTCCTCCTCCCTAATACGGCGACGTACCTCCTCCTCGGGGGCCGGCTCCCTCTGCACCGAGCGTGGCCCACGCGACTGCCACCACAGAAGATCAGGGTCGACGACGTCACCCGGATTCCTCACCAAGCTGCGCGTCCCGGAAGGTAGCACCTCCCAGTGCCAGACCGGTGGAGCCCAGTTCTGCACATCGCCCCTCTGGTCCAACATGGACATCGTCACCGAGAACACCTAAGTAAAAAATGCTTAAGTCAAAATTTTATTACAAAAGTAATATTAAAATTTACGAAATGCGAGAAGTTAACAATGGAAAGCCTCATATATCATTTCCGTAAAAAACAAGGCAAAAAGAGTGTGTACAAGACCATGTATTAATATAAACACTCCAATTGTATATACTACAAGGCATTGTAGACACTCTCCTTGCCTTTACCGTGGCATAGTTTAAATCATCGGCTTTGTCAATTCATAAAGAAGAAACAAAAGATTCGAGTTTATGCCTCATACATAGATTGGACACACATTTGTGCATATCACAAGGTTCACTAGCTCCTCCCTGAATCATACAGTGTCACAACATTTTAATTATCGGCTTAGAAGAAAAAGACAAAACAAAATAAAAATGACTTAAATTTGCGCCTCATACTTAGGTCGGACACACAAGAAGACCTGCAGGATCCTCGGCAATTCATCATTGTGTCACCCAAATCCAGTGGCTGGATTCAACCTACCTGAGGGCTTGTGTTTCCAACAGCATCGTTGTATTATCTTTATTCACCGACCTACAGGAGGTGGATCCAATGGCTGGCCGGTGAACAAAGACAACACAATAATGCCAGGGAACATGCCAGCAGGTAGGCTAAATCCAGCCATTGGGTTCGGTGACAAAGGTAGACGCTCGTTGTGTGCCGTTCGCTGCAGGGAGGCTAAAATGCCTAGTGTCACAACATTTTAATCATCGCTTAGAAGAAAAAAACAAAACAAAATAAAAATGACTTAGATTTTGCGCCTCATACTTAGGTCGGACACTCAAGTAGACCTGCAGGATCTTGTGAGCCAAGTATGATGCACAAGACTTGGTACTTGTGCATATCACAAGGCTCACAAGACCTGCAGGCCTACAACTTAGTGCCACAACATTTTAATCATCGGCTTTCGAAGAAACAGACAAAACAAAATAAAAATGACTTAGATTTTGCGCCTCATACTTAGGTCGGACACACAATTATTAGTAGCCCTGAAGGATCGGCCGAGCCAAGTAGGATGCACAAGACTTGTACTTGTGCATATCACAAGGCTCGGCAGACCTTCAGGGTTACCACATAGTGCCACAACATTTTTAATCATCGGCATTCGGAAAGAGAAAGAAAAAACAAAATGATTTCGGATTTGTGCCTCATACATATTTAAATTGGACACACATTTCAGAGACGGAGCAAGCGAACCAAGTAGGATGCACAAAATATTTATTTGTGTATATCACAAGGTTCACTAGCTCCTCATATTTAGATTTGTGCCTCATATTTAGATTGAACACACATTGATCAGGTACGGGGCAAGCGGACCAAGTAAAAGTATGCACAAGATGTTTATTTGTGCATATCACAAGGTCCGCTAGCACCTACCTGATTAACATAGTGTGCCACAACATTTTAATCATCGGCTTTAGAAAAAAAGACAAAACAAAAATAAAGTATGCATAACACAATAAAGATAACACCACTGTGAAATATGATGACAATAAAGATACCCCATATGTCCCTTTTTAGCAAATTCATGCCAAAATTTACGAAAAATTTCGGCATGACCTTTGCTAAAAAAAGGATATATGGAGAGTACCCCGAATTTGCCGGAACGGAAGTTAATCGACATTCCGGCAATCTCAAGGGCCTCTCGGGGTACCTGCAATCATTTCATAAAAAATGTACATCTTCGGCCGGCATCTCCACGACACGATGGTCGGAGCACAAACAACCATGACATTGAGGGAGAGAACCTTAATAGAAGGAATTTTTGTAGGCATGTTTAAACAGTGACCATATTTAACTTAGCAAAAAACTTAAAAAATTTTGGTTTCCAAAATTTTCCTAACACCACTAGCACCAACTAGAAGCATTACCAACTACTTGCAGCAAGCAATCAATAACAAATCATAGAAATTCTGTAAGAAAACTGGGTTTGGCATTTGACCAAACACCTTGTGTGCAGGTGTGGAGGGGAGGGAGAGGGGAGGAAAGGAGCAGTACCTCGGGGAGGGGATGGTGGAGAGGAGGGAGAGGGGATGGTGGAGGGGCACGGGCGCGTGGTGGGCGGCGCCAGTGCGGGTGGCGGTGCAGGTCGTCCTCGAGCACGGGCGCGTGCCGTCGGGCGCTCCTCGAGCACGGGCGCGTGCCGACGGCGCCGATGCGGGTGGCGGTGTGGCGGGGCGGTGGTGGCTTGGGCGGCGTGCCAGGTGGCTAGGGAGGCCGTCGAGTGCAGGTGGTGGGCTGCCGGCGGCGAGGGGTGGTGCTGGGGATCGAGGTCGTCGAAATAGAGAATTTGGGGAAGAAAGAGAGGGCAGCGCGGGGGCAGGCCGGTTATAAGTCCATCTCTTGAATATCTGTGGCGCATGTATCTGGATGCGCCACAGAAAGGCATATATCTGTGGCGCATCCACAAACATGCGCCACAGATATTCTAGTTTCTGTGGCGCATCAGCATCCACGCGCCACAGATATTGGTGGTGGGCCTCGAGTTCAACCGTGGGTGGTGGGGCCCATCGTGTTTCTGTGGCGCATGGCACAACGTGCGCCACAGAAATGCCATATTCAGTGGCGCACGGCGCAGTAATGCGCCACAGATATTAGTGGCGCACCACCTGATGTGCGCCACTGATAAATTTCTGTGGCGCACGGCAAATCGGTGCGCCACAGAATGATGATCCACCTATAGCTAGTTTCCTAGTAGTGCCCCGATGGACATGCAGATGATGGGCAGGAGGGCGTTGAGCCTTTTTTCCACCGCTGCATCGATGGACGCATCCATTTTTGATTGATCGGCCATCTTCCGGTCCTTTCGCTTCTCCTTGGAGTCGGGGAAGTAATAGGAATGTTTATGACCCATTCCGACGCCGACCACACGGACACGATGCGGCACTTTATCCGACGACACATTTTTTGTCTCGTTTAGAGCCCTAAGGAAAGGTGTCTGATCATATGGGCCCTTCTGGTCCGAGGAGGCTTCGGATTGATCCTGTTCATTCTTTTCTTGTTCCTTGATAATTTTTTTCTAATGGTCCTTCACCTTGGCGTTCAAGACAAGCTCCCCGGGCGATTTGGGATTATCCCTAAATCGGGCCCTAACAAATTTCTGGGCGAGCGGGTCATTGATCTTGTCATAGGGGTTCGGCCCTTCCCTTCGTGCATCCTCCTTTTGCCAAATTGGATCCTTTCTGGCGTAACCCCGGCTTCCGAGATTGTGGGGAGCAATGTTCTTCTTCTAAATGTCTTTCCCCCACTGCCTCTACTTCTGCTTTGCAGCAGTGGCTTCTATGGCCTTGAATTCTTCAAAATCCTCTTCGGAAATGCTGGGCCACATTTTGTGGATCTCGTCGAAACCGGCACCTTCTTCCTCACATCTCCTCTCCAAGTTGCCAAGGCTTTGCCCAACTTGCCGAGGGCTTGTGTGTTAACAACATTTGTTTTGATATCCTTGTTATCGTAGTGTGCCGGGAACTTGTATCGTGTGTGCACCTTATCAATGAGGTACGCAGCCAAACCTTCATTGTCCTTCACCTTTAGGTTGTCGTCATTGATTCTCCCCCATTCTGGAGCGATGCATCCAAGCTGGATGCCGTACCCTTTGACATATTTTTCCGGCTTCGTAGGAAGACCGCTTTTAGGGTCCACCTCTGTGAATGCATGTTGGGTGCTACCGAGCTTGTTTGGTTCCCTCTTCTTGCGTTTACGCTCTCTTCTGGCTTCGCTACCAGAAGGGCCGCCCTCCTCGGCGCCACTAGTAGTGGTCCCAGCATCACCACGCTCGGCTTCGCTAGCGGATGGGGCCTCCATCTCATCATCGGCCGCATGCTCGATCTCCTCGTCGTCGGCATGCTTGTACTGTGCAAGCATCGATAGGTATGCATTGTCGCCTCCTGTCCGAGAACCCCCGGCCTGGTCGTTGTGAGCCATCGATCTTCGCACTGTCGAGAAAATTATTAAGTCAAAGTTAGTACAAAAAAATATAAGAATAAACCACTTAATTAAATACTAAGGTACCCCATGAGTCCAAATTTTCCGGAATGTCCATTAACTTCCGTCTCGGCAAATTCGGGTACTCCATATGTCCTATTGTTTAGCAAAAGTCATGCCAAAATTCACGGAAAATTTCGGCATGACCTTTGCTAAAAATAGGGCATATGGAGTACCCGAATTTGCCGGAACGGAAGTTAATCAACATTCCGGCAATCTCAAGGGCCTCATGGGGTACCTGCAAACATTTCATACACACATCCACCACCACAACTTCATCACAACCATCACAAATTCATCGACACCACCACCACCATCACAACAACACAACACCACCACCACCACCAAGTACCACCACCATCACGACAACAACACCATCATCACCACATCCACCACCACCACATTCACATCATCGACAATCTCATCATCTCACCTGAAAACTGAACAGCAGCGTCGAGGTCCTTCTCACCACCACACAGCAGCGTCGAGGTCCTTCTAAACTTCCTGCATATGGAAAACAATATAATTAATATTCATCCATCATTTTCTTCTTAATAATTTCCCAATAATCATGGTGAGTGCATAAATGTGGTATCAATATAAGAAATCATGAAAGAAGATGAGAAATGGCCTTTGTTAATACTAGTGGCTAGTTGGATACCTACTCGAAAAATATAGAGCATCCACAAAAATGATACAACTATCATATTGTCACAACACTCGAAAAATTTGCAGCCCTAGGTGTAGCTCTATGTTGTCTTACAACTAACTAACTAACCTACAACTAACTAACTAACTAATTTGAACTAACCTAAAACTAACCAACTAATTTGAACTAACCTAAAACTAACTAACTAAGTAATTTGAACTAACCTAAAACTAACTATAACTAACTAATTTGGAATAGCTAATTAAAAATTGAACTAATCTGTTTGACATTATATCGAACACCTAATGGGCAAGGAGGGAGTGGCCGGGGAAGAAGGGGGAAGGAGGGAGAGGTGGCCGGCCGAGAGGAAGAAGGGGGAGGAGGGAGAGGAGGGGGAAGAGGGCCAGGGAGGTGGCGGCCGGCAGCGGAGGAGAAGGAGGGCCAGGGGAGAGAGGAGGGCGGGGCGCGGGCACGGCGGGGGACAGAGGAGGAGGAGGAGGGCCAGGGGAGGCACGGCCGAGGGAGGAGGAGGAGGAGGGAGAGAGGACCTGGCGGCGAGCGGGAGAGAGGACCGTGGGGAGGGGACGGCGGCGGCGGGCGGGAGAGAGGACCGTGGGGAGGGGACGGCGGACGGAAGGGGAGAGGCTTACCTCGAGTCGGGTGCGAGGAGGACCGGCGGCGGTGGCTGTGGCGTGGACGGCGGCGGCGGATACCGGCTCGAGGAGGACCACCGGCGGCAGAGAGGACGGCGGCGGCGGTTTGAATCGGCGGCGGCGGTTTGAATCGGCAGAGAGCGCGCGCGAGGGGCCGGGGAGGAGTTGAGGGGAAGAGAGGCGCGCGTGCCAGGTAAGTGGTAAGGGGTCCTTACCGCTGGCGAACTACCATCCGTGTTCGCCAGTGGAAAGCACCTTACCACTGGCGAACCGTGTGCCGTGTTCGCCAGCGGTAAGCCTTGCCTCTGGCGAACACGGATGGTAGTTCGCCAGTGGTATCTATTTTCTTTTTTTATTCAGTTTTCCCATTTCTTTTGTTTTTTCCCTCTATTATTTCTGTTTTCTTGTTTTGTTTTCCATTTCATGATTTTGAAAAAGAGTGACTTAATGAATAAAAAATGTAAGTTCCAAGTATATACATTTATTTAAAAAGTGTGATTTATGTTTCTTGTTTTATTTTCTAATTCATAATTTTAAAACTGGTCAAATTTTGCAAAAACAGTGAGTCAATAATAAGTGTAAGTTTCAAGGATATAAACATAATTAAGTTACACATATATATAATTAGTGCAAAATATCACATCCGTAGATCATCGATACAAGTCCGATACAAAAGAGAGATACACATCGCGCGTCTTTCTCAGCGTTTGGCATTCTTCTTGCCTTTTTTGGTCGCTGTTGCATAATTTAGCCCCACATCATGACTTCTTCTTTTGAATGGAAGACCTTGCTTAGGTAGCGTGGTTTTGCTTCTTCTTGTGGTGTATGTTGCCTTATCATCATCATCTTGATCATCGTCGATATTTGGGTCGCCGAGCATGTCGAACTCGTCCTCGTTGGCGACACCGTCCATTCCGACGATGTTTCTTTTGCCTCTCCTCACGACGACATGGCTAGGCCGTGACGGGTCGGTTATGAAGAAGCATTGGGAGACGTGCTTAGCCAGTACCCATGGCTCATTTTGCGCGGTGAAATTCACGCTTGATGAATTGTCGGCTTCAGGTATAACCATGGTGGTGAAGTATTTGTCTTCTTTTTGGACGGTCGACATCCTAGCCCATCTGACACGGAACATCGGCACCTTCTCTCCAGAGTAGTTAAGCTCCCAGATCTCCTCGATCCTTCCGTAGTATCTTAACTTTTTGTTACCAGTGTAGGATTCCATCGTTACCCCTGAGTTTTTATAATCCGAAGTTTTGTCCTTTTGCTCCGTGTAGAAAGTGAACCCGTTGATATCATATGCTTGAAACGTCGCGAGGTTGGGGGCGGGGCCATGTGACTAGGCGTATAAGAGTTTGGCTTCCGCACTAGCCATTGGGGGCGGAGCGTCAAGCTCATCTTTGAACCAACGCAAGAAAGAGGAGTTGTGCTATCTGATTATTTCCCCTTCTGTCCTCCGCTTGCCCTGGTCAGTGTACTTCTTCTCCATCAGGCTCTTGTGCTTTTCCACCCAAGTATCAACAATTTGAATGTGTTGGAGGGCCCTAAGTTTGCCCTGTTAAAATCGGTGCATCGAGAAGCGTGGTACACATGCAACTCCCTACGGCCATTTTTGTGACCTGCTCCATCGAGCTTGCCAATGTGCTTGTTTCCGGGCAAACCAACAGGGTCCTCCACGTCCAGAAAATTCGTGCAGAAAGAGGTGCACTCTTTGGTGAGAAAGCCCTGAATGATGCTTCCATCCGGATGGGCCCTGTTACGAACGAATCCTTTGATGACCCCATTCGTCCTTTCGAACGACATCATGTTGTGCTGGAACAACGGCCCGAGATGGATGATATCATCCACGATATGGACCAACAGATGCACACAGATGTCAAAGAATGCGGGCGGGAAGTACATCTCAAGCTCGCATAGTATCACGACAATCTCTTCCTGCAGCGTTGAGAGTTGCTTCCCAGTGATTGACTTTCGGGAGATCACGTCGAAGAAGTTACAGAGGCCAAAAAGGGTTTCACGGACGTTCTTGTCCATTATCCCTCGGATCGCAACTGCAAGTATCTGCGTCATCATCACGTGATAGTCATGAGACTTCATCCCGCTGAACTTTTGTTTTTCCGGGTCTAAAAATCTGCTTATTAGCCCCGAGTAACCCAAAGGCACTTTGACTCCTAGAAGGCACTTGATCAATTGTTCGATCTCGTTCGGACTTAGCGTGAAACAGGAGGGGGGGCAGTAATAGTCGCTCCTCTGAACCATTTTGCCCTTGGGACCGTCCGTCTCCTCTTCCGATTGGTCATGATCAATAGTCGGGCGTCCTCCGTGAAGCTCTTCCCGGATACCCATATGTATCAGGTCGCTTCTTGCTTTCGGCCCATCTTTCGTCCTCTCCGGAATGTTGAGCAGAGTGCCAAATAGACTCTCGAACACATTCTTCATGATATGCATTAGATCTAGGCAATGAGGCGTACCGAGGTGGGCCAGTACGGCTAGTCCCAAAACACGGACCTCGTCTTCCATACATCCAGGAGTGGTTTTGGCGCCTTTTGCTTCTTTCCCGGCCGAGGGCACTCTTCCCATTCATTCAGCAAATCATATAGTTCTTTGCCGCACCTCTTACATGGAGGTCCCCAGAGCTCTTCTTCACCATTGAAAAGGTCTCCACGCCTTCTCCACGAGTCTTTAATATGTATCCACCTTCGATGGCCAATGTAGACGGTTTTCGAAGACCCAGGATCTTTCTGGAGCTGGTGAAATGTCGGGTCATCCATGCACCTCACACATCTGTTATGTCCATGGCACACCTGGCCTGAGACGTATCCGTAGCCGGGCAAGTCGTGCACCGTACAGAGCAAGGCGGCTCTCATAGGAAAATATTCTTCTGCGAGGGCGTCCCATGTGTTGACCCCGCCTTCCTCCCATAACGTGTGTAGCTCATCTTTCAGTAGCTTCAGATATAGATTGATGTCAGTGCCCGGTTGTTTCGGCCCTTGACATGCTCATGTGTATGTACTTCCTCTTCATGCACAGCCAGGGCGGGAGGTTGTATATCCATACGAACACGGGCCAGGTGCTATGCGTGCTGCTCTGGTTGCCAAACGGATTGAGCCCATCGGTGCTCGCACCCAACCTAATGTTCCTTGGCTCTGCCCCGAAAGTTGGATATTCATCATCTAATGCTTTCCACTGGCATGCATCTGAAAGGGTGTGTCAGATTTACCTTTTCATTCCGCTCTGGATCTTTCAGAACTTTCTCCCTTCTCTCCGCGTGCCAGCGCATGAGCTTTGCTTCCTTGCGGTCCGCGAAATAGCGCCACAGACGGGGGATGAGCGGAAAGTACCACACAACTTTTCGAGGAGCTTTATTCCTCCCTTTCTTGTATCGAGCAGCCTTGCACACCGGACATGTGGTCTTGTCCGCATCCCCCTTCCCGAAAGATGTAGCAGTCGTTGATGCACACATGGTATTTTTCGTGCTGTAAATCAAAGGGGCACACGATTTTCTTGGCCTCGTCACAACTTTTAGGACACGTGTTATCCTTCGGAAGCTTGCTCTGCCAGTATTGCAGACTTGCGTCAGGCTTACGTCGCTCTATTTGTATCTTGCCTTCATCTGCAGAACATCGAGCGCTACTTTCAAGCGGGAGTCATCCGGGTCGCAATCTGGATACAACAGAGTATTCGAGTCTATCTCTAGTTGCGCCAGCTTAGATTGCTCTCTTGCAGCAGATCTGGGGTTAGTCGTCTTCTTGAGAAGCAGTTCTTTGAGATGAGGGTCCCGCACGACTGAAGTTAGCAGTGCCCGCGTGTCCTCGTCTTCCTCCGTTACGTGTTGCTCATCACTGTCTTCTCCAGCATATATATCATGTGTCGGATGAGCAGGCTCTTGATCATCTTCTTGCACCTCGTTGTCATCATTGACCTGCTGCCCTTCCTGATCATTTCCTGCCGCCGCCTCATGGATTTCGTCATCATCTTCATCATCACTTATCCACTGAGTGTGCCCCTCCATGAAACCACGCCTGAGCAGGTGCTCTAGCAACTGTCCGCTAAAGGGTCGAGGGCGCCCTCTAGTCTGCATTTTCGACACGGACATTGTATCATTTTGCAATTATTCCGTACATGTCTTCCGTCGCGTGCCTCAAGTATCTATTCACGACACGTTCGCTCAAAGTGACCATTGTCACCTGCACGGTGTAGAACAAATAATACAATTATTAGAACCATAAATATATCGTTTTTCACGAAAAAATTCGACATGACCTTCCTAGAAATAGGACCTAAGAGGGAGTGCCAAAATTTGCCGAGACGGAAATTAATCAACATCCCGACAAAATATTGGGAACTCATTGTAATTTCACACATATATATAGTCCATTCCGGCAAATTTCGGTCCATTCCGGCAAATTTCGGTCAAATTTCATAAAAAATCATTAATTTAATTTATTATATAAAAGTCGATCCACCATAATTAGATGACCACGCGTACGAGATCGAGTCAAGTTCGCCGAGAAATTGGTGTGTAATCCTTGTTGCTAGAACGATGTGTTGGATCGATTTAAATCTTGTGTTGGAGAGAGAGAAATAGGGTTAGATCTAGAGTTGTGGAGGGAAATCCTTTGGTGGACATGTTGGAGAGAGGGAGGCTAGATCTATCAACTAAACTAGTTTTTATTGGTTAAAACTAGTGGAAATGATGGGGGGTGGCATTTAATGGAGTAGCAACAATGAGGAGTGAAGAGCAGAGGAAAGTGCAATAATGGAGAGGAGAAAGGGGGCTGGTCGGGCTGGTGAATAAATGCCAAGAAATCACTGGCGAACAGTCAGCAGGTTCGCCAGTGCTACATGTCTTACCACTGGTGAACTATGTACGTGCTTCGCCAGTGGTAAACGCGGGACCGGTAGACCCCAGCGGGACCATGTACCGCTGGCGAACAGGTTCATGCGTTCGCCAGCGCTGCCTAACTTACCGCTGGCGAACAGGTTCATGCGTTCGCCAGCGGTAGGTGACCCCGCTCGGTATGCCCGGGTCCGCATTTAGCACTGGCGAAGCATAAACGTAGTTCACCAATGGTAGCACATGTACCACTGGCGAACCGGATATACTGTTCGCCAGCGGTAAATACCGCTGGAGAATGCTTTTATTTGTTCGCCTGTGAATGGCTGGCGACTATAGCCCTTTTACTACTAGTGTATGATGTCTGATTGTACGTGTCTGACATGGCTCTATACTTTTAGGTAACCTTTGATCCTTTATTGAAAAAAACCTTTGATCTTTTAATCTTGACCTGTTGGGTACAACTACAAAAAGGGTTCCCTTTGTAAAGGGAACTTTATTAGCACCTAAGCGCGTCACGTGGCAGTAGGGGAGAGTTTTTGTGGGATTTTTGTTTCTCACGCGCGGAGGTGTACGTGCATTTATTTTTGAGATTCGTTTTAAAAAAAATGAAATATATTTAGATCCGCTTATCCAAATTATGAATGGTTTTTATATTTAAGATCTTCTCGTCGAGATCTTTAAATCTATATTCCATGTTGATATGTTTCGAGAAACTTTTTGTTGTACTTTTCAAAACTTGTACTCCGTACATTCAAGACTAGTATGGTTCTACATGAAAGTACAGAAATTGAAAGTACAGATTATACAAAACATAAAGTACAAAATATATTGATCAGGATGTACAGATTAGTGTGAACAGGATGTACAAGTAGACAAAAACAGGATATACAGATTACTGAAAATATATAAACACAGTGCTACCGGATGTACAAAACTGGAAATGTACAAAATTGGAGATGTACAAGCTGGAAATGTACAAATACATTGCTATCAGATATACAAACTGTACATAACCGAATGTATAAAAAAAAATTGTCGGAACCTATCAACATGAGATCTAGTTTTAAAGATCTCGACGCGAGGAGGTCAAAAATGAAAACGGTTTGTAATTTGGATTAGCGGTTCTCAAGATATTTCGTTTTTAAATTTCGGTTTTGAAAAATAAAAGAAAAACTAGCCCTCTCACCTTCCATATCATTTTCTCTCTCATCTTTCCCACTTTCAATCTAACTGCGACACGTGGCGGGCATGCAACAATCAGAAGGACCAGATTAAGAAGAATATGACACTTGGCGCGACGAGAGTCATCGTTAGGTGACCTTTGCGAAGGGTTAATTTTTTTAGAGATTACATGACCTGTTGGGTATCACTATCGGGAGGGTTACCTTCGCGAAGGTCGAATTCCACGTGGCTGATCTAGTGAGGTAGCGAAATCCGAATTTGTTACTCCTGCTCGCGAAACAGCCCACGTGCGTACGCGCGTACGAAGACGTACGAGCCCCCGCGGCACCCGCGCGGTGCATGAAGCGAAGCTCCCACCCCTGTACTGATCCACTGATGCACGCATGCATAGAATGAGCTAGCTTCAGCGATCGAAACCTCGGGAGCTGTGTACGTCGCTGTCCACATGCGATGTACAGCCGAATCCCACTCGCGTAGCTCCAGTATGGACGGAACCACAAATTAAATTTAAATCTTTTTTCATACTGTATATAAGTTGGGTTACTTGCCACCCCACCCTACACTCTAACTTATAATACAAGTTGTAAGTTTTACATAATCTAGCGGCTCGGCTTCGTCCCCCGTCGCCGATACCACGGCGTACGGGCAGACTCAGCCTCGGGGCGTTAGGGTACGGAGGATTCATCGCTCGTCGACGCTATCGCGTCAACGCGTCGACGAGCGATGAATACTCCGTACCCTAACGCCTACGCTAACGCGTTGCATACTGTCCGTTACATGGCAACGTTCGTTAAAAACATGGATGTACAGAGTTTCCAGAACAGAAAGTACAAATTATAGCGACTAGGATGTACACACATGTTGTTACAGGATGTACACACATGTTGTTACTGAATGTACAAAATTTGGAAATGTACAAACTGAAAATGTACAAAACTGAAAATGTACAACCACGTGCTACCGAATGTACAGAAAACTGTAAATGTACAAATTTGGAGATGTACAAACTGGAGATGTACAAAATCTGAAAATATATAACCACGTGCTACCGGATGTACAACCACGTGCTACCGAATGTACAAAAAAAAAGTTTCTCGAAACCTATCAACATGGGATCTAGTTTTGAAGGTCTCGACGCGAGGATCTCAAATATGAAAACGGTTCGTAATTTGGATCAACGGTTCTAGAGATATTTTATTTAAAAAAACGAATCTAAAAATAAATGCGTTTCCACCCATCCGTCCTCCATCCGGTGGGATGGGAAAATCCCACCAAAACTCTCTAGTGTTGCCACTTGTCACGCATGCAAACACCCACGGGGGACCAAGCGAGGAGAATGTGACACTTGGCGCGAAGAGAGCGAAGGAAAAGTTCCCTTTACAAAGGGTTTCCTTTTTCTAACGAGCCTGACCTGTTGCATTGAAGTATAGGATGATAGCAGGCTAGCGGCCCGAATCTTTGGGCTGCATGGGCCATTGGTGACGAACGAGCTGGGTCGATTGTGCGAAACGTTACGGAGGCGATTTGCATGGCGACCTAGAAAACGTTAGGGAGACCTGTCAAAGTTATGGAGTTGATTTTTGCGTGGCGATGTACCAACAAACCATCACCTGTTTCAATGTAATATACTCCTTGTGTATATAGACATGTTTAATCTGTATGAGAATAACTAAAACATTTTCTAGCTATTCCCATACAGACATACGGATGTATATAGACATGTTTAATGTGTTGATTTAATCATTTTACTCCGTGTGTAATCTGTATGAGAAGAACTAAAACATTTTATATTATTACAGAGGGGTAGTAAAGAAGATGATAAAAATCTACTAGCATTATGGCAATGGGCCCCGAAACCCGCAAACCTAACGGGTACCCGCCTTAAATGGGGAGGGTTTGGTGAAAAGTTAGACCCGCCAGGTCTAATGGGGCGGGTTTGGGGGTGGCAAACCCGTACCCACAGACCCGCCGACCCGCTCTAAGACCTAATCCTATCCCTAATAATCCTATGCCTAACCACACGTACACGAGATGTGTACCACACCACCCATAAATCACATGCACGCGATGGAATCTGGAGTCCTGGAGACAACACACGCACACACGCGTCCATTCCCACCAACTCCATCCCAATATCCCATCGTATTCTTCCCCGCATGCGCCAGCGTCGCTCCCGTGGTGGGTACCCGTCGGGGACCCGAACCCGTCCGGGTCGCGGGTTTGGTAAAAGATGAGACCCGACAAATTAAATGGGGAGGGTATGGGGGGTGCGGACCCGGCCCCGAACCCGGCGGGTGCCACCCCCAACATTTGACGCCAGACAATCTCCCATTATCCCACTAACCATTTGACGCCAGACAATCTCCCATTATCCCACTAACCATTTGGCACCAGACAATCTCCCAGTATCCCACTAACCATTTATTTGGCGCCAGACAATCTTCACCTTCTCACCCCAGTATCCCACTAACCTGTTATAGGATCAACAAAATCTGCTACCTTTGTCAGAAAAGTTACGTCCTCCAGGTGTAGTTAACCCATTTCTTGCTAGGCTAGGGATCATTAGAAATTTGGACCTGATGCAGTGCCGGAGCTAGAAAACTATTATAAACAAAAAGCAGAATGCAGGGGTTTTAAATAGAGACACCACATTAAGCCACATCATCTCAATTAATTTGCATAGTTGGATAAAGTTGTGGCTGCGATTAACCAGATAACACAAACGTATGTTACGTTACGATTTAACCAGACAACAACCATATGCGACATGAATCCTGGATGGAGATAACATGTAGCCACGTAGGGTAGGGATCAACTCACCCACCCACGTCGTAAATAGAGACGGGCAGAATAGCTCGACTCTTTCATACCAAAACGAAGAAAGAAGTGCCGCCGGACGCCGAACTCTGTCAACTACTCCCTCCGTTTTTTTAACGTAAGACGTTTTAGAAAGCTAAATTAGCTTCATAAAACGTATTATATTAATGGACAAAGGTAGTAGATGGGAGCCGGATTCAATAGCCGGACTCTTTCGGTTCGAAACTGCAGATAATCAGATTCGTCATCCGGCCGGAGATCGCCGCATGCCAGATGCCTGAGCCGGACGTCGTGAACCAGATGAGTTTCTCCAATATGCATCACGCTGATCGCTGACCACTGCGAGCAAAATCGTTGGGAGGGTCCAGTCCATAGCTCTGTCGACTAAAAAGAGCGCCAGCCGGATGTCGGACGCTGTGAGCCAGATGCGTTTCCTCGACCTGCTCCAACATGTATCACGCTACTGTCGTCACCGCTGTGAAAAAAATCGTTGGGAAGGTACGCTGGCTCTATCGACTAAAATGAGGGCATGCAAGTATGCAACTCAATGCTCCGAGAGATCAAAGGCAAGCAGCTGGCGGATGCATGTCACGGACTGGGCTACGAGATGGGCCGCTATGGACTTTGTACCAGCCTATGGGCCCAAGCTGGTGGTACGTGCAGCTACAAAAGGCAAGTGACGGAACAGAGACGGGACGAACAGAACTGATGTATGAACTCTGACTTCCTAGTCCCCTTCGTCTCCTCCCGAATCCCTGTATCCGTCTGGATCCTATCGTGAGATTTCCTCCGTCTACCTCCTGAACCCTAGCTTCCCTCTCCAATCTCCATTCCCTGTGTTTACGTGAGCTAGGATCGTGACAATATGGTATCAGAGCAAGGCACTTCGCTCTCCGCCAGACGCGATGATCGATCCAGCCATGGATCCGTTCGATCGCGCCATTCTCGCGTGCAAGCAGATGCTGGCCATGCTGAGCGCACGTGTGGTGCAGCCAGAGGACTCGGGAGTCGACCAGGAGCTCGTGGACGGCTCCGACAGGGCCACCAACACCCCAGACGGTGCGGTGCCCGCCAAGTGTTCGACGCTGGGTTTCGGCCTCAGCGTCGGTGACACGGAGGTCGGATTCTCGTCTACGCAGCCGGAGGACTCGAGTGCCGACCAGGAGTTCGCGTACGGCTGCGACAACGCCACCAGCAGCCCGGACGCTGGGGTGCCCGCCAAGTGTTCGGCGGTGGGTCTTGACCCCAACATCGGCTCCGTTGAAGTTGTGGACTCATCTCAGCAGTCGGGGATCGTTTCCACGGTCAATCCTGGACCCGTGGGAGCTCCACCGTCCTCGACCATGCAGCAGTTCGACATCCTCAAGCTGGACAAGCATACACCCACCAGAGGTGTTCTCGACACCGACGCCCAGAGCACCAAGCGAGACACGGACACCCTGCAGCCAGGCTTGGTGTCCACCCATACTGTGGCTGCACCGCTCCCTGTAACCACGCCACCACACCCTCCAGGTCAGCCCGAATTGCTTCTGGCTCGACCACCGCCATGGCCTGTGTGGATGGCATCGACGCCCTCGACAACATCACCGACCATCAGCTACACCCATGTCGTGAATCATGTCGTCACTGCTAGTGGCAATGGAGGTGACTGCACAGGATGGCTACTACATGGGCCGGTTGAACTGATTGGGACTCACACCAATGGGTCGGTCACCATGCCGTGGGATCCCGGTGAGCAACTTATCCTGCCTTGGTTGTACTCTTGCATCTGTTGTCAGGTGGACATATTTCAGTGGATCGGGTTGCAGCAGATCAATGAGGCTTCCATGGTTTGTTCTGTTCGTAGTGCACTTCGTTGTGGTAATTCTCTGGATGTCAACTTGTTTTACAAGCATGACTACACACAGTTGGACGGCAAAGGTGCACAGTTTGATTTCAGAGAACAAAGAAATGGCAGTGTGGAGCAGGCTGATAATAGGATCTACCACTTGGATAACTTGTATAGTTTTTCATTGCAACATGTCAGTATTTCAGTGGCTGTCAACCGAGACGAAAAGTTCACCAAGGGAATTTCGGTTTCAGTTGAAAAGGGTCAGTTTAAGTGTCCAAGAATGTTGCACTACCATGTCTCGGCTGCTTGTACAGTGGCTCATGAAGGAATTTGCTCGTGGCTTATAGTTGACATGACAATTGAACAAGACCTGAGATTCAAAGTTGAGTATACTCGTGCAATTGTTAGCAAGGAAATTCAGTGTTCTTCATGTGTATTACAAGAATTCAGGGCTGACAACGTTGAACTCCTACGAAGTGGTCTGGAAAAGGCAGTAGACATTTACGCTGGCCAGAGTTGCTTGAGGAAACCTTTTCGTGGGGTAACTAGTTCAGTGAGTCGTTCTAGTAGCCACTGCAACTTCATGTTTTCTCCATGTTCTACTACCCCAATATACTCCCATGGTAAGGTCTGGAAAAGGCAGTAGACATTTACGAGCTCAAACTCCATCAAGAAATGCTTCCAGGATCATTTTCTGGCCAGTCAACAAGTTTTACTGCATATACAACTGACAATAGCATCCTTGTGTGTGTTCAGACTGCCCATTCTAATACATCAAATATTTCTTCAGACTTGAGTGAAGATGGTTCCACTTGCGATACTTTTTTATCAAGACCAGCACCTGATTTTCTGGCATTCTGTGGTGATAGTACTGGAAATCTGGTCTAGTTATTTATCCATGTACCTTGGGATCCAGGTGCTTGAGACGAGCTGTGTACAGAGCTGTTGCAGTCTGAGTTTGCTGAACAACAGAGTGGTGATGTTTTGATTACTGCTTCGTGTAGTGATTCTTTTGCTTGTCACCTGTGTACCTGGGCAGTATACTGGGTTTGTCATGGCAAGTGTGACAGAGCTGAACAGCAGCAGTATGGTGCTCTAATGCATGAGCTAATTTTACAGATTGCATGCAAGGCTTCACCTGGAGAGTCTCCGTATAAGAGTGTGGAATATCAAGGAGAACTGATCATTGAATTAAATAATCCATGGAAATGCCTTCCACAAGTGCATCTAGGGAATGACCAAAGATCTGAGCTTCTTCATGCTCTAACCACGGTATTCAGACTCCCTATGATCATTCAACCTGCTCATTTGACTACAAAAATTATGCTTCCAGACTTGAGTGTCGCTGGTAATAGTATTGGAAATCTGGTCATGTTGTCTATCACTTGGCAGTCTGAGTTGGTGGAACAATATACTAGTGGTGAGGATCATCTTGGCAAGCATTATGGAGCTCAGAATCTGTACATTGCGAATATTTCCCATGCAAGAATTATATGCAGAATTGCCAACAACCATTGGAGCTATTGGGTTCTGTACATGTGGGCACTAGGCAACCAACTCAAGGAGCTGCAACGTCCATGTCAGACATCATTCGAGATATTCTTGGTTTGCCAGTCAACAAGATTTGCCACAGTACCGTTTTGGGTAAATCCGGGGGCTGCAGAAAAGTGGACTGAGTTACAAAAGGTGCAGCCAACTGTGTTCAGGTTGCTGTGTTTCTACACACGATCATACCATTGCAGCAGAAGCATGGTGGTTGGATCTTTCTGAGAAGAGTTTTACCAACAGCCAAACAATTACTCTATGGCAGAATTGACATGGTACGATGTATGGTCCATTCGACGACCAAAGCTCCATGGGATCATGGTGCACATATTGGACAAACAACCCCTGATGGTATTATGTTTCAACTAGCTCTAGCCTTTTGGACAATTCGTCAGCTTACTGTTTTGTGGTTGTGGGATCCTGGTGGTTTGACATCGACACTCGGCTTGGGGGCAAGCCGAAATTTAAGGAGAGGGGAATGTCACGGACTGGGCTACGAGATGGGCCGCTATGGACTTTGTACCAGCCTATGGGCCCAAGCTGGTGGTACGTGCAGCTACAAAAGGCAAGTGACGGAACAGAGACAGGACGAACAGAACTGATGTATGAACTCTGAATTCCCTGATCCCCTTCGTCTCCTCCCGAATCCCATTGTATCCCTGGATCCTACCGTGAGATTTCCTCCGTCTACCTCCTGAACCCTAGCTTCCCTCTCCAATCTCCATTCCCTGTGTGTACGTGAGCTAGGATCGTGACAATGCATTGCCCAGCACCCATGAATACACATGCTGACATGCAGAAAGCGAATTTGAACCGATGGAATCAACGATGTGAAACGGACCCGAACCTGCAAGCTATCCTGTCTGAACAAAAAAATGCCTTCTCAAGTGTTTTTTTAGAAGGATCTCTGACAGTTACGGATGACGGTCTTAACGCAAATTTTTTTGATGCTGTAATGACAGACCACACATTAGCTTCTCAAAGATCCACACGTGTGACTGAGAGTTCAGAAACTAATGACACTGACTTTGAACTTGATGCCAGTTGGAGAATACACAGTCTAGAGCGCCTGAAATTGTTAACACTGTGCTTGATCACGTTACTAAGATGTCGGCGGATGTTTCTGATGAACCCTCTTCTCAGCAACTTATGAACAATATAGTGGAATCAGTAGATCTTGATAGTAATCAACACATTCCGGCGACCCAAGAACAAGTGGAAGAGAACAGACAAGCCCTTAAGCAGAGTAATGAACAGAATGAGGCAGTGAATGCCGGTAATCAGAAAGGCTCTAGTACACAAGGACGGGAAGTAGTAAACTTGACTGAACCCTGTAGAAGTACAGCAAACTGAACTGGCGGCTGAAAATCCTGTTCCCAAGGTTGACTCCTCCTCGGGCAGAGGTACTGATGATTCTTTGGCTCCTCCAGGCTTTCCTCTCCCTATCTATAAAGATATTGTTCATCATAATCTCTTTGTGGGTGCTATGGAACTTGGAAATGATGTGGCAGATCCTGTTTTTCAAAATATGATGGAACCTTGTTATTCTGAATCCAGTTTTAGGTGTTGAAGGTGCTACTCTCTGGAAGGAAAATTTTGCACCTACCACTGAATCGGACAAGGTGGTACACGTACCAATTGAATGGGCAAAATTTTTCACTGCTGCTCTGCTTAATCCAGATAAATTTGATTGGGCTAAATCATTTCTAGCATCTAAGCTTTGGAACTGTATTATTGAGGACTCTACAAACACAGTTTTTAAACCCTATGTGATTCCTGATTGTTGTACTACCTCTCAGGGCCTGCCTGCAAGAATGGTGCCTCATTGGAGGATATAACATGCACTCCAGAGAAGCTAGTGGCATGTAATGCTGCTACCTCAAGCACATCTGCTCTGCATGCCAAAAGGAAAAGAAAGGACAAAGCACCACTTGTTGAAACTGAGGTAAGAAGAAGTGCAAGAATTCAACACCTAAAGGAAGGCTTTAGAAAAAGCACCATGCCTGGATAGAAATTGTATCAGTTGCACATCTAAACCTCCTATTATCCCTGCAAAGATTGTTAAAAATCTTAGTATCACTTTCTGTAAAGTGGCGCCCTCAAAATGCACTGATGAAATTTTACATGACAAGGGGAAGAAGAAGAAGGTGCATAACAAGAAAGCGAAAGTGGAGGCTAGAGCACATGAGTTGGTGGAGGAAGCTCGTGAGGAGCAGTAGACGCATCAGGAATCAAAGAGTTTCAAGATAACTCTTTAATGGAGAATCATTTGGAATATTTTGTAATAAGTAGTGCTAAACAGATTCCTGTTAGTACTAGTTTCCTAGAGTTTCCTTGCTTTGATTTTGTTCCTTCCAGTCTTTGTTACCGAATTGAAAATGTTATCAAGTTACTTGTCTGTACCAGAACACCACCCAAACTCTGTGTGGATTTAGGCTTGTGTTTCAAGACCAAACATTATCATCATGAATCATTCCTGGAGTATATTTGATTGGAACATCAGGGGTATTAACGATCCATAAAAATGGTTGGCTGTGGGTAATAAAATTGATGAAGCAGGTTGCGCTATTGTTTCCTTACAAGAGACAAAAACAGAACTATTTGACAGTGCATATGTTAAAAATTTCTGTCCGAAAAGATTTAATAAATTTGATTATGTACCATCTGTGGGTGCATCAGGGGGTTTATTTCTTGCCTGGAACAAATCCATTTTCAAAGGAGAAACTCTATTCAAAAATAGATTCTCAATCTCTGTTAAGTTCACTTCGGTTCACACTTCCGAATCTTGGATTCTCACTAATATCTATGGGCCATGTCAAGCTGATACAAGAGCGGAATTTCTAGATTGGTTCCAAAATATTGACATTCCAGATGATCAAAATTGGCTCATTGTCGGTGACTTTAATTATATGAGATATCCGAATAACAGAAACAGAGAAGGTGGTAATATTAATGACATGCTGGCTTTCAATGGAGCAATGAGTGCCTTGGCTCTAGTGGAAATACCACTTAAGGGTAGAGACTTCACTTGGAGTAATATGCAAAGTGCTCCACTGCTTGAAAAATTAGACTGGGTTTTCTCTTCCGAAGCTTGGACTACTAATTATCCGAACACTCTTGTTCTCTCTCTGGCCAAACCTATCTCGGACCACACTCCCTTCAAAATTCAGATTGGGACCTCAATTCCTAAGGCCACAATTTTTAGATTTGAAAATTTCTGGTTACATCACCATGATTTCAAAGATACAGTCAGAAACATTTGGGAGCAGAACGTTGATGAATTAGACAGTACCAAGATTATTACTGCAAAATTCAAGAGGCTGAGAAAAGTACTAAAGATATGGGCTAAGAACAAATCTTAGCTGGCTACTGATATCAAGAATGCAAATGAAATGATTGACATGCTTGACAGATTGGAGGAACACATAGACTTATTGATATGGGAAAGAAATGGTAGAACGATCATCAAAGAGCATTTGCTGAAGCTTCTTGCAGATCAGAAAACATATTGGAGGCAAAGAGCTACTATCAGATGGGCAAAATTTGGGGAAGTAAATTCCAAAATTTTCATGTGAAAGCAACAATAAAGTACAGGAGAAATTTTATAGCCACCTTGCAAGATGAACAGGGAATAGAACATTCTGATCACAATGCTAAATCTATAATCTTGGAAAGAGCTTTCAAGCAAAGATTAGGAACCTCCACACTGACAGAAAATGATTTGATGTTAAATTCTCTTATCACAAGAGTGGAGGGTTTAGAGGAGTTAGATGTTCCTTTCTCTAAAGAGGAAATTGATAAATTGGTTAAAGAACTACCATCAGATAAAGCTCCGGGGCCAGATGGTTTCAACACCAATTTCATTAAAGCTTGTTGGCCCATCATCTCTGAAGATTTCTACAAGTTGATTAATGATTTTCATAATGGAAATGTTTCCATACAGAGCATCAACTCGTCTTTCATCACCCTCATTCCGAAAAAGGAGAACCCCTTGAATGCTTCAGACTTCAGACCAATATCACTACTGAATTGCTCTTTAAAAATCATCACCAAGCTCTTAGCAAATAGATTACAAAAGGTGATGAACAAATTAATCAATACTAATCAATATGGATTCTTGAAAGCAAAATCTATTGAAGATTGCTTGCCATGGGTTTATGAATATATTCACCAATATAACCAGTCACATGAGGAGTGTGTGATTCTGAAACTAGATTTTGAAAAAGCATTTGATATGTTGGAGCACAAAACAATAAAGGAGATTCTTATTGCTAAAGGCTTTGGTGAAAAATGGCTCCAATGGATAGAGATGATTTACTCATCAGGTTTCTCTGCTGTCCTTCTTAATGGAATTACCGGGAAGCAATTTAGATGCAAAAGAGGGGTTGAGACAAGGAGATCCACTTTCCCCTTTAATCTTTGTCCTGGCTGCTGACCTCCTGCAAACCATCTTTAACGAGGCCATGGACAACCAACTGGTTAAGCCACCCATTCAGTCTCAAGCTTGCCCTGACTTTTTGATAGTTCAATATGCGGATGATACACTTTTGATTATGCAAGGAAGTGTTTTACAGATTAAACATGCCAAAAAATTGCTCAACTATTTTGCGGCTTATACTGGTTTGAAAGTTAACTACAACAAATCCAATATCATTCCGATCAATATTGCACTCGACAGAATCCAGTCCCTGTCTACTGCTTTGGGTTGCAATGTGGATACTCTCCCCTTCACCTATCTGGGTATGTCTCTCTCCATTAGCAAGCCGAAAGTGTCAGATTACATGATAATTCTACAAAGAATCAGCTCAAGACTAGCAGGATGCTCAACATTGCTATCCTATGGGGAAAAATTGGTGTTAATCAAGTCAGTCTTCACAAGTCTCCCCATTTTCTTCCTGTGTACCCTTCTCTTCCCTAGTTTAGTTCTTCAATAGATCAACAAATATCTCAGACATTGTTTCTGGAAAAAGTATGGGATGGAAGACAGAGGTACATCTCTAATTGCATGGGAAAAGTAAGCAAACCAAAAGAACAAGGTGGCCTGGGTGTTATGGATTTGATGATACAAAACAAGGCTCTACTCCTCAAACATTTACATAAGTTCTTTAACAAGCACAACCTACCATGGGTGAATTTTATCTATGAGCAGTACTAAATGCTATTGATTGCCGGCCAGTGGGCTCCTTCTAGGTGGAAAAAGCATGATTAAACTGATTCCCACTTATAAGAGTATGGCTCTTTGTCAAGTTGGAAATGGTCAGACTGTTATGATATGGGAAGACACTTGGAACTCCCAAGCCTGTAGAGTTAAATACCCTAAACTGCATTCGTTCAGGATCAAAGACAACCCTTCCTATATGGAGTTCATGGACAGGCCCATCTTGATTGAAAACTTCCACCTTCCTCTCTCCTTGCAAGCTTTTCAGCAGCTTCACATGTTCCAGAATGACCTGCTATCAATCAGCAGGTCCACAAACCCTGATGTTTGGACATATACTTGGAATTCAGACAAGTTCTCCTCGCAGAAAGCATATAAACTCCTAAAAACAGGTACAAAGGCTCACTACTTTTTTCAGTACCTATGGAAGTCCTCGGTCATCCTGAGATACAAGGTCTTCTTCTGGCTACTTCTCCATGATCGGATCAACACAAGAAACCTTCTATCTAGAAAATCATTTCACCTACCAAGTTACAATTGTGTACTCTGTGAGCACCCGGTGGAAGAAACAGCCCTACAACTCTTCTTTGACTGTCCTTTCTCGCTTAGATGTTGGGAAGTCTTGGCTCCAAACAAGACGAGAGGTATATCATTGATTGATGAATGCTGCCTTGCTCATGATGTTCTCCCGAAAAGAATAGCCACTGACATTATCATAATGGGCTGCTCGAACATATGGAAACAGAGGAATGACATAATTTTTCAACACATCCTTCCTACTTTAACTTCCTGGAAAATGCAGCTCAGAAAAGATCTCGTCACTCTGAAACTCAGAATAAAGACTAAGAATCTAGCATGTCTTGAGGGCTGGATTGATTCAGTCCTTCATGTAGTTCACTTATAATTCTTTATCATGTTAGATAGAACCTGGCATTGCCAATTTTTTAAGCGCTTCCTTGTATTTGTATGTAACTTTTTTTATTAATGGAAAATACCGTAGAACGATTGTTCTATGGTTTGCGCTTCAAAAAAAATGTGAAACAAGACCAGATTAGGTACATATTCATACATGAAGCACTTCTGCATGTAACTTTTGTATTAATTTATTATATTGTAAAAAAAATCTTTCAGGTTCACTACAGGAAACTGTGAATATGCCGACGGCCAAAAGCCGTCGGCGTAGGCCAAATTGCCGTCGGCATAGGTCTACGCCGACGGCTGCCGTCGGCGTATGGCCGTCGACGTATTAGCCCGTAGGCATAGCCAAAAGAGCCGTCGACATATGCTACGCCGACGGCAATTGTAACAGCCCAGATTTGGTACCCTAAAATTTGAGCCAAATTTTCACTTTTTGCTTTGCATTGCATCATGGCATACATTATTAAATTGCTAAATTTAATCAAAGCAACAAATTGAAAACATTGAAAATCCTTAAAGGGGAGCAAACACTTCCTGAATTTCCAAACCAAATGCAATTGTTCAAGTTTGCAAAACCAAATTGTTTTGAGTTTCCATATTTGTCCAGGAAGTTCCAAGAATGCATTTTCATATTTAATTGGCAAAGTCAAAATTCTGGCCAAACAATTAAATAAATTGGGACTTCAAAAATTGAGTTAAACCAATTCTTCATTTTGAAAACCAAGTTAAACATTTCAAAAGTTCCAAATAAAAATATGGGGAGCTTCATTATATTATTGGGAGCCTCCATGAATAATTTCACTTATTCTGAAAATGTTTAAATACCCAAGTAAATGGAATTTGGGAATTATTAAAATTTTCCATATTCAAACCCTATGAACAAATGTGGCGCAAACCTTTTTATTGTGCAGAACCAAATTTTGTGGAGGTTCTAAATGTTATGGGGAGCCTCTGTGAATTTTCCCTGAAATTATAAAAATGGTTTAGGGCCTCCTTTAAATCACTAAATGCTGCTGGTTTTAAAAAGAAAACAGAAAATCTAGCAAATGTTAAAAATCTGGCAGTGGCCCCTTCTATCTCTCCATCCCTGTCGCCATAGCACGCACGGCGTGGCACCAGTGCCGCGGTGCCGCCGTGTCCTCCTCCCCTGCCTCGCTGCCGGGTCCCCCTCCGTGGAGGCGTGGACAAGCGCCGCCTGGCACCGTGCCTTCCCTCTCTCCCTCTCCCCACTTGCTCACCTGCTCCCCCTCTTTCCCTTCGTGCTCCACCGCTCGGCCAAAACCGTGCCGCCATGGATGAGCTCGTTGCCGTCGTTGGAAGCGTCCCCGAGCAGATCGAACAGCGCCACGAGCTCCGCGTCGTCGCCCCTACCTCCACGCCCAAAGGAATCGTCGCGGGGTCGCCCGAGTCATCGCCGCCGTCCGTTTTTCTTCCGCTCCGGCCGCCGGCCGCCGAGCACGGATGCCGCCTTCTCCGACCTCCTCTGTCACCATCGAGAGCACCCGCACACTGAGGGTGAGCTGGTCTCCCTCCTGGACATCGTCATTCTCTCCCTCTCTCCCTAGTTCATCGTCGTCGCCGTAGCTCGCCGTAGACCACCGCCGGCCGCCGTCGTTCGTATTGCTCCGGCGAACAATAGGTGCCGGCGCCGCCTGTTCCTGGTTCTGCATAGCCGGGCGCGTCGAGGAAGCCCTTTAGATCATCCCCGGGTGCCGGCGTCCGTCGTCCTGCATGCTCGCCGGCAGGAGCGGTCACCGTGCGGGCTTGCCGGGCGCGGCATCCCCTGGTCAACAGGCCTCGGGCCCTCATCGCTCCCGTGGACGCCTACGTGGCCGGGTCCCAACAGCCATCGATCCTGAGGCTGGCGGGTAAGGACCCGGTCCGGTGAAAAATGTTCGGCCAGTTTTTCTGGTTTTAATTTCAAACAGAAAATTCGAATAAACTTGTAAAATTCATATCTCCTTAATGGTAAATCAGAAAAATGTGTGCCTTATATTAAATTGTTCATAATTTCATAACCTGTTCAAAAATGTAACTCACATATGCAAATGAATTTTTGAATTTGAATTTAAATTGTGAAATGCAAATGATCTGTGAGTTATTCAAACTTTGGAAATTCATATCTAGAGTTTTACATTTTAGAAAAATGCAAATAATATACCAAAATGCTCAGGGATAAAATGTCTACCTGTTAGTACCATTGGTTAAATTAATTGGTCAAAATAAATTGCCTTTATTTAATAAAAACGGAAATGGCAGAATAAAGGTGAATTTTGTAAATTGCATAACTTGAGTTCTACTCATCCAAAAATTATGAATAAGCTCTCAAAATGTTCAGCGAACAATTATCTACAAGTTTAGGTCATTTGAGAGAATTTTAGATGCAATGTTGGTGCTGTTTAATAAAAATAGCTAAAATGGCAGAATTAAATCAATTGTTAAAAATATCATAACTTGTTGAATAATGATCCAAAAATTGCAAATGATATATCAATTTGATCAGCCACTCAAATGCCATCTATACATGTTAATTTCACAGCATGCAAACAACTTTTACTTTGATGTCATTTTCGAATTGGTTAAAATGAATTAAATTAGTTGACCGTTTAATTCGCCATTTATTCATCGTTAGTCAGAAAATTGCAAACGAAGTACCAAAATGTTCAGTAGGACAATATATATCTAATAATGTCATTTTCATGCATTTAGGACCCATAATTTAGTACTGGACATTTTGGACAATAATGCAATTCACTAAGTTAAATATGGAGTTGTGACCCGTTAATTGCTATATTTAATTTAGGGGTTCCATTAAACTTGTGGGACATGCCCAATATGATTTCAGTGCATAATTTGACCATCTCATCATGATTGTGCATTGCACCTTGTATTGTGTTATTTATTTCATTTCCGTTATTTTTGTGTTTTGTTAGATTCCGGAGTCGAGGTTTCACCACAATACCTCGACGATCAACGCGCCCAGTACTATCAGCAAGGCAAGAACTAACCTAACCTTCTTGGCATCTAGCATCCAATTGTTTATAAACTTATTTTATCCACCATAATATTGCATGCGATTCAAATGTCTCTTTTGATCAAGATATAGAGTATCCTACAAATGCATGTCTTCCCCGAACCATCACATGTTTCCCCTCCTATGAACGATAGGTTTGATGTGTTAGCCGGAGACAAAGATATAATGGATATATTTATATGCTTAGCTATGATTAGCCATGCTTAGTCGTATGCTAGTTGTGTCCGTTGATTAATTCCATATTGATGATGTTGATGGAATGATTCGGGCGTGGTGGATATATGTGATGCTTAATTAAATTGCTAAGAAGGCTGGGATGAGTTGCCATCGGGGATGGTGTTTTGTCTCGTTCCTGCCCCTAGGTGCGAGTTCTTATCTCTTGAACCAAGATCTAGCGTGCTACCAATGGTGGGGGTATGGGCCCCTTACTAACTGAATAACTTGTGCGGGCGTATCCAAGGGTCCTCTAGTTTGCGCTTTCCATTTGCGAGTGTGTGGTCGGTGATGATGATGATGTGATGATGATGGTGGTGGTAGAGTGGCGATGGGGCAGGGTGTTGAAATAGGCACTGAACTTTTCCTGTCGTCACGATGACCCTTGGATAGTCTCATGCGGGGTAAAGGTTTAACCGCGCCCGCCCTGCCGACTTTCCCCAGAAGAGAGCTAATTGTACAGGCAAGGGGTCGGACGGTACCAATGGATAAAAATAGTACACCCCTGCAGGGTTTAATCTTTTCGAAAAGCCGTGTCCGCGGTTATGGACAACTTGGGAATAGATTATGAGATCATAGATAACATTTAACCTAATTGAGATGGCAGCTAGAGGTTGCATAATCAACGTGTGGTAAAGGTTCATTTCCTCGAGGGTGATTCGAGGGAGTGCCTTGGTGGAGACGAGTGTTGAATGCTGGTTACCGCGGGTGCAAGGTGACCTGAAGAAGAAAGTTTTACTATCTTATCCCCTTTGAGAAAAACCTTCTGAGTAGTCGGTGCCATGAGTCCTAGTGTTACCCGAAGAAAAACTAGCTTTCTGCAAAACCAACTACTTACAGCATTAGAGCCTCCGTCAGCATCGGGCCTATATCGCCCTACTAATTCTTGCGAGTACATCATACTCAGCCTTGCTTTGTTGATTATTATTTGTTTCAAAGGAGGACGCCACCGGACTAGAAGGGGGTTCTTTATCGACATCGACGAGTAGTCTGGGGTTCCCAAGTGGCAGCTTGGGACGTATCGGAACAGGCTGGCTGGGATATGTTATTGTAGGCCTCTTAGGCCATAATTTGGATCTTGTTGTTAGACAACTATACTTGCTTTCCGCTTGATGTAATGATGGGTCTGTGACCTCTGATTGTGACTTTTGCTATCTTTCTCATATATGAGTTGAACTATGATCTCTTGTGTCGTAGAGTCTGTGATGTGCCAGTTGTTCCGCAGTCTTGGTCTCTTTGTTATACGTGAAAGCGATGTCTGAGCTTTGGCATGATCGAGGTGTTGTGTGCCGATGATGTATTCCGAGCACGCCTCCAATGAGTTTTGGCCTGGGATTGGTAACTCCAGTAACCCTTGATTGTGTAGCATGACCGGTTGCACAACGTTTCACTGTATAGCTCTGGGGTCGGGGCGCTACAGCAATTGCCGTCGGCATAGCACCGTCGGCATATTTTTTTCATCATTTTTATTTTTTTTTAACTATTACTTATATTTTTTAGTTCTATTTTTATTTCTATTCTGAAATTTCTCACTTAGCTACACACTTAAACCCTAATTCCACTCATAATCCCAAGTCAAACTACTTACCCACGCCAAACTTCTCATTCGGTCACCTATCCTCCAGCCCAAGCACGCTTAACTTCTGAGTTCCATCCAAATTAGCTTCCAAATGAGAAATTAGAACTTATTGATATTAACTATCCTATCAATCATATTAATCCCTAGGTCATGATGTTACACTTTTTATTATTTAAATTTTGAAAATTTATTTGAATAAATAGCAATTATTAAGTAATATTACTTTTAATAAATAACAATAAAATGAATTTTACTTTATTTTTTCCCTTTCCACATTTAATATAGAATATCTCATATCTTTAAATCCGTAAATCCAAATTTGACAAATAAAATGTCTAAATCGATTAGAAAAATGAGAGGAATTCAAATATGACATCCATATCATCTTGTGCATCACATAAACATCGATAAACTTGGTATTTCAATGAATAGGCATGGGGGCCATTTTGACTGTTTTTTCAAAAAAGTAAAAGGAAGTGAAAAAATACTCAAAAAATGGAATCCTTTGACATGGAGTCCTTTTATGTTTACTAGTTGCTATGAAAAATGATAAACTTGATTTTTGACAAAGTTTCTAAAAAAATCCTTCACAAAAAGATCTATCATCTACAAACATGTATAAGTTTCGAACCAAATGACCAAGATATGACCATCCCCGTGGCATAGTTTGTGATAAAGTGCCCATATTCGGCACATAGGTGTGTCTTGGCATGGGAAATATTGGTGCCGAACTGAGTTTCCAAATTATTTTTCCAAATATCATTTTTCATTTTTTAAGTGTAAAAAATAACATTTTTTGTGAAGCAAGTACCAAAAATATGTTGCAAAATGACACCCATTTAATTTTCACAAATAGTAGTACATATATGATGGATAATCCCCAAGTATTAGGAATTTTCTCACTTTCTACCTAATTTCGCTTACTTAAATGACTTTATGTTGCTTTTCGGAAAGTAATAGAAATTTGAACTACGAGTGTGTGATAGTTTGCTCTGATTTAAAAAAAATCATTTTAAGGTACAAAACTAGTGATTATATCACAGAACCGTCGATAGTTTTGAAAGATTCCACCCCTTTCGATGAATAGGCATGTGGGCCATTTTGACCGTTTTTTCAAAAAAGTAAAAGGAAGTGAAAAAATACTCAAAAAATGGAATCCTTTGGCATGGAGTCCTTTTATGTTTACTAGTTGCTATGAAAAATGATAAACTTGATTTTTGACAAAGTTTCTAAAAAATCCTTCATAAAAATGTCTATCATCTACAAACATGTATAAGTTTCGAACCAAATGACCAAGATATGACCACCCCTTTGGCATAGTTTGTGATAAAGTGCCCATATTTGGAACATAGGTATGTCTTGGCATGAGAAATAATGGTGCTGAACCGAGTTTCCAAATTATTTTTCCAAATATCATTTTTTATTTTTTAAGTATCAAAAATAACATTTTTTGTGAAGCAAGTACCAAAAATATGTTGCAAAATGACACCCATTTAATTTTCACAAATATTAGTACATATATGATGGATAATCCCCAAGTATTAGGAATTTTATCGCTTTCTACCTAATTTCGCCTACTTAAATGACTTTATGTTGCTTTTCGGAAAGTAATAGAAATTTGAACTACGAGTGTGTGATAGTTTGCTCTGATTTTTTTAAAAAATCATTTTAAGGTACAAAACTAGTGATTATATCACAGAACCGTCGATAGTTTTGAAAGATTCCACCCCTTTCGATGAATAGGCACGTGGGCCATTTTGATCAGTTTCTCAAAAAAAGTAAAAGGAAGTTAAAAAATACTCAAAAAATGGAATCCTTTGGCATGGAGTCATTATATGTTTACTAGTTGCTATGAAAAATGATAAACTTGATTTTTGACAAAGTTTCTAAAAAAATCCTTCACAAAAAGTTCTATCATCTACAAACATGTACAAGTTTCGAACCAAATGACCAAGATATGACCATCCCTGTGGCATAGTTTGTGATAAAGTGCCCATATTCGGCACAAAGGTATGTCTTGGCATGAGAAATATTGGTGCCGAACCGAGTTTCCAATTTATTTTTCCAAATATCATTTTTTATTTTTGAAGTGTGAAAAATAACATTTTTTGTGAAGCAAGTACCAAAAATATGTTGCAAAATGACACCCATTTAATTTTCACAAATAGTAGTACATATATGATGGATAATCCCCAAGTATTAGGAATTTTGTCGCTTTCTACCTAATTTCGCCTACTTTAATGACTTTATGTTGCTTTTCGGAAAGTAATAGAAATTTGAACTACGAGTGTGTGATAGTTTGCTCTGATTTAAAAAAAACATTTTAAGGTACAAAACTAGTGATTATATAACAGAACCGTCGATAGTTTTGAAAGATTCCACTGTAATAGCCCCAGCTTTGTACTGAAAATTACCAAATTTTTTTCCACTTTTGCATCATTGTTTGCATCATGGCATCCATATGAAATTGCTAGTCTAACTATCCATCTATGCAAGCAATTAAAATGGGGAAGCAAACTCCCCAAACATCCCAACCAATGCAATTGCTTAACTTGGCAAACAATCATTCTTGGACTTCCAAATTGTTTAGGAAGTTCAAAGATTACATGTTATAACCCATTTCTCAAAATCTAAATATTGCCAAATAAGAAATGAAATTGAGAATCCAAAACTGGTTCAATTCAAATCCTATTTTGAAACCTAGATAAGCCTTTCAAAAAATTCAAACTAAAATTATGGGAGCTTCATTTTCATACTAGGAGCCTTCCTGATTAATTTCATTATTTATTGAAATGTTTAAGTGCTCCAAATAAATATAATTTGGAAATTATCAAAATTGACCATAATTAAACCCTATGAACAAATGTGGTCCAAAACATTTTATTTTGTGTCACCCATTTTTTTGGAGCTTCTAAAGGTCAAGGGGAGGCCACTTGAATTTTTGAAGAATTTATGAAATCGGTTTAGGGCCTCAATTAATTTCAATAAACTGCTGCTGGACCATTTTGCAATTACAGAAAAGTGAGACAGGGGGGGTTTTGTGAATTTTTCCTTCTTCTCCCTCACTGTGGCGACAGGGCCGACGCCCATGCCGCCCGCCCCTGTGCCGCAAGCCGCTCCCTCCTCGCTCGCCCTGCCTGCTCCCTGATGGAGGAAAACGGGACCACCACCTGCCCCTCTATCCATTTCCCCCAACTGCTCCCCCTCGTCTCGCCCCGTTTCCCCACCCGAGCTCCACTCCGACCGCCGCCTATGTCGACCAGGCCGCCGTCATTCCGGTACTCCCCGCGCAGATCGAAGACCATAGGGAGCTTCGCCGTGTCCCCCTCTCCCTCCCCACCGACGGAATCGGGCCGGGAGGCCCGGAGCTGACGTCTTCGTCCTCGTCTTCATCCTCCGCGGCCGCCGCGTGCCGGAGTCGAATCCGGCCGATTCCGTCGACGCCGACCACCCCCTCGCCGCGCCGACCAAGCACACGTGCTCCCGGGTGAGCTCCGCTTTTTTTTTGCCTTCTCCCGTTTCCCCCTCTTCTCCTCTCGCCGCCGGTCACCGGACCTCACCGCCGGCGTCACCCACCACCGTGCCCCCGGCCTGGGCACCGGCCTGGGCCGGCCAGACGGCCGGTTGCCTCAGATAGGTGCCCGGCCTGGGCATCGGTCTGGGCCGGCCGGGAGGCCGGCAGCCTCAGGCACCGGCCCGGCCTAGGCACCGGTCTGGGCCGGCCAGGAGGTCGGTCGCCTCAGACGCAGTCCCGGCCTAGAAACCGGCCTGGGACGATCTGTAGGCCGGCCCGCATAGTAAAAACAGTAAAATAAAATAAATTAAATTAAATGATAACTATTTGAATATTGGTCCAAATTTGGCAAATGATATATCAATTTGTTCAGAAAAACAAGCTCTACATGTTAGAATCATTGAAATGTTCTTTTGAATTTATATTCTTGGTGTTTATCTAATAATTCCTAAAATGGCATAATTAATACCTAATTTGGAAAAATTTATAACTTGAGAAATATTTAACCAAAAATTAAGGATAAAATATCAATGTGATCAGCACTTCAATTGCTATCAAACCATGCTAATATCATATCATGATCACAAATATTTAATTTATGTTATTCTTTAAATGATTAAACAAATTACATTCAAATAATTATTTAATTCGCTATTTATTCATCGAAACTTGGAAAATTACAAATAAGGTACCAAAATGATCGGAAGAACAAAACCTACTTAATCATGTCATGTTCAATCATATTTAAGCCACTTCTTTTGTAATGTAATAAATTATAATTAATGTGGTCACTAAGATAAATATGGGGTTGTTTCCAAATAATTGCACTAATTATTTGGAACTCCATTTAATTTGTTAGATACATTAAATGATGATATCCTTGCATAAATTTGACATGTCATCATGATTGTGCATTGCACCTTGTCTCGTGTGATTTATTGTTCCTTTGTTATTATTTTGGGTATCGATAGATTCCGGAGTGGAGGTTAACCCTACCTACCCCGACGAGCCGTACTACACGCCCCGGCAGCAAGGTAACAGATAACCTAACCTTCTTGGCATCTAGCATCCTATTGCTTTATCTACTTATTTTATCCACTATAATATTGCATGCGATTCCAATGTCAATTTTGGGTCAATACTAGAGTATCCTATGAATGCATGTTTTTCCCCTGAACCATCACATGCTCCCCCTCCTATGAACCATAGGTTTGATGTGTTGGCCGGAGACAATGATATAAATGTTGTATTTTACATGCTTAGCTATGCTTAGCCATGCTTAGTGGAATTGCTTAGCTGTCCGTTATTTATTTCCATGATTATGAAATTGATGGAATGGTCGGACAAGGTGGAGGATGTTGTGGTACCTAATTAAATTGTTTAAAGGCTTGAATGAGTTGCCATCTGGGGATGGTGTTTTGCCTCATTCCTGCCGCCTAGGCTGAGAGTGCTTTTAGCTAGAACCAAGAACCGAGCGTGCTTCCAACGGTGGGGACATATGGAATCCCCTTTAACCGAATAATTTGTGCGGGCGTATCCAAGGGTCCTCTAGTTTGATATTTCCATTTGCGTGTGAGTGTGTGGGTGGGAAAAGGAAAAGATGAGGATGGTGGTCTTTAGGATGTGGCGATGGGGGCGGGAGCTGAAATAGGCTGGGTAAACTTGTCCTGTCGCCACGATGACCCTTGGATAGTCTCACACATTGTAAAAGGTTTAACCGTGCCCGCCCTGCCGGCTTTCCAAGGAAAAGAGCTAAATGATCAGGTAAGGGGTCGGACGGTACCGGTGGGTAAGTTAGTACACCTCTGCAGGGTAAATCTTTTCGAAAAGCCGTGTCCACGGTTATGGACAAATCTTGGGAAAGGAGGATTAACTCATAGAAAAGTATAACCTAATTAATTAAAACTTGGCAGCTAAAGGTTGCAACTCAACGTGTGATTAAAAGGTTCATTTCCTCGAGGGTGATTCGAGAGAGTGCCTTTGGTGGAGATGAGAGGTTTCTAGATACAATTTGGTTCGATGAGAACCGAAGATGAAAATTTACTATCTTATCCCCTTTTTGAAAACGTTCTGAGTAGACGATGCCATCGAGTCACTTATGTCTTTTATAAAGGAAAACTAGCTTTATGCAAAAATAACTACATACAGCTTTAGAGCCTCCGTCAGCATTGGGCCTATATCGCCCTACTAAACTTGCGAGTACGTCGTACTCAGTCTCTCTTTGCTGCCTTTATTAATTTGTTTCAGAGGAGGACGACACCGAGCACACAGGTGGGTTCTTCGTGGACGTCGACGAGTAGTTCGGGGTTCCCAAGTGGCAGCTTGGGACCGTGGAACAAGCTGGCTGGGTTTTTTATGTGTAGGCCTCTTAGGCCCTATATTTGGATCTTGTTGTACTAGACAACACTACTTCGCTTCCGCATGGTGAATTGTTGGGTCTGTGACCTTTTGTGTGTAATATTTGTATCTTTCTCATATATGAGTTGCTATATGAATCTTTGTGTCGTAGAGTCTGTGATGTGCCAGTTGTTCCACAAGTCTTGATCTCTCCACTATACATGATAGATATGTCTGAGATTATGGCATGATCGAAGTGTTGCATGCCGATGATCCATTCCGAGCACGCCTTGTTGGGAATATGCCCTAGAGGCAATAATAAAATGGTTTATTAAGCATATTCACGTTTATGATAATAGTTTATTATCCATGCTATAATTGTATTAAATGGAAACATAATACATGTGTGGAATATAAACACCAGAGTCCCTAGTGAGCCTCTACAGGACTAGTTCGTTGATCAAGAGATAGTTAGAGTTTCCTAACTATGGACTTGTTATAGTCACTTGATAACGGAGTCATATCATTAGGAGTAATGGTGTGATGGACATGACCCAAACAATAAAGAGTTGCAATTAATCGTGTCACAAAAGTTTTGTTGTCAACACTTTTAATATGCCAAATATAGTTTCCTTAGACCATGAGATTATATCACTCCCGTTCACCGGAGGAATACTTTGTGGACATCAAACGTCACTTCGTAACTGGGTGATTATAAAGGTGGCTTTCAGGTATCTCCGATGGTGGGTTGTTGGGTGATATGAATCGAGAGTGGGATTTGTCCCTCCATGTGACGGAGAAGATATCTCCAGGCCTTCTCGGTAATATAGCATCAAAAGTCTGCAGACATGTGATTAGGTGGTAATCACGAGGATCCTATATTATGGACGAGTAAAGAGAACTTGCCGGTAACGAGATTAAACTAGACATGGGGATGTCAACGATTATATCTCGGGCAAGTAAAATATCGTGAGACAAAGGGAATCCTATATGAGATTAATTGAATCTCCGGCATCGTGGTTCAATCGAGAAAAGGTTTTCGTTGAGTGTATAGGAATTAATATGGGCATCCCGGTCCCGCTATTAATTATTGATATGATCATGTCTATGCATTCTCGAACCCGTAGGGTCACACACTTAACGTTCCGATGAAATTAGGTTTTGCGATGAATTAAATGATGAAATGAACGAATGGTGATTCGGAGTCTCGGATGGGATCCCGGACGTCACGAGGAGTTCCGGAGGAGTCCGGAGAATAAGATTCATATATGGAAAGTGGTTTCCGGAGGTTTCGGAAAAGTTCCGGAAATTATTTGCAGGGTACCGGAAAGGTTCCGGAATGTTCTAGAAGGTTCTAGAAGTGGGACCACATATTGTATGGGGCCCACATGGACCATAGGGGTGCAGCCACCACCTTGGTGTGCCGCACCACCTAGGCCCACATGGGCTCATGCGGCTAGGAAAGGGGGGAATCCCACTCCTAGTTGGACTAGGAGTTGGGCCCTCCACCCTTTAGGAAAGGGGCCCAAGGAGGAGTCCTAGATTGACTCCAACTTGGGGGGCAAGTAAGGGGGCCGGCCGGCCCCTGCCCTAACCCTAGCCCGGCCACCTATATAAGGTGGGGAGGGAGGTGTGCGGCACACCCTTGTGCTGCCTCCCCAAGTACTCCAGCCGCACCACCTCCCTCCACCCTAAACCCTAGCCGCGCCACCCCTCCCCGAAGGGCTGCCGCCGCCTCACCTCCATCTAGAGCTGCCGCACCTCCCTAACCCTAGGGTGCTGCGCCACCTCCTCCTCTCCCTCTCCTCTTGCTTGGCTTGGCGAAGCCCTGCTCGTGGAGATCGTCATCGACACCGGCACTACCGTCGTGCTGCTGAGATCATCAAGGCCACGTCCTCTCGCTTGCGGGATCAAGGAGTTGACGTCTTCATCGAGCCGTACGTGTGGACGCCGCGGAGGTGCTGCCCGTTGCTGCACTTCACCGGATTGGATCTCGAGGATAATACATCTCCTCGCGACTAGACGAGTCTAGTTGCGGGGATCGACTAGCCAACCCCTGCACCGACAAAACGCGTTTGTTGATCTTCAAGGGTAAGAGATTGGATCTCACCTTCGCTATCTTCATCTAGTAGATCTAGATCCTTGGGGTTTATTCCGCTTGCCGCGTAGGAATTTTTTTTGTTTTCTATGCTGCGACCCCTTCAGTGGTATCAGAGCCTAGATCTATTCGTAGATGTTGGTGCGATTAGAACACAAGGAGTTGTGGGCGTTGATATTTTATGTTGCTACCTTCTCGCGTGCACTTTGCATCTTTGCGGTATTGTGAGATTGAAGCGGCCCGGACCAACCTTACTCGTCCACGCACGAGAGACCGGTTCCACGACTGACATGCAACTTGTTTTGCATAAGTGGCTGGCGGGTGTCTGTTTCTCTTGCTTTAGTGAGGATGCAATTTTCAATGGAAGGCCTTTCAAAAGGATGAGTAAATAAGCAACTATTATATCACCGTTGTGGTTTTGCGTAGATTAGAACGGTTCTATCTCGTTGACCCAAGCCACGTAAAATTTGCATAAACAAAGTAGAGGACGTCTAACTTGTTTTTGCAGAGGGGGTCATGTGATGTGATATGGCCAATGTGATTTGTGATAATGTATGCAATGATCATGTTTGTAATATTTCGCGACTTGCATGTCGACGAGTACGGCAACCGGCAGGAGCCATATGGTTGTCTATTATTTTATGTGACCTGCGAGTCATTGAATCACCATGTAATTGCTTTACTTTATTGCTAAGAGTAGCATTAGTTGTAGTTGCAATAGTTGGTGGACAACCATGGTGATGGCGCCACGATGATGGAGATCATGCCGGAGATGGAGATCTTGCCGGTGCTTTGAAGATGGAGATCAAAAGCATAAGAAGAAAGGCCATATCATATCACAATTATGAATTGCATGTGATGTTAATCCCTTTTATGCACCTTATTGTTATGCTTAGATGTGATCGCGACGGTAGCATGATAAGGTGATCTCTCATGTTAATATCAAGATAATTAAGTGTTCTCCCCTAGTATGCACCGTTGCGAAAGTTCGTCGTTTCGAAGCATCACGTGATGATCGGGTGTGATAGATTCAACGTTCACATACAACGGGTGTAAGCCAGTTTACACATGCGAAAATACTACGGTTGTCTTGACGAGCCTAGCATGTACAGACATGGCCTCGGGAACACGGAACCGAAAGGTTAAACACGAGTCATATGAATGATATGATCAACACTGAGTTGTTCACCATTGAAGCTACATCACCTCACGTGATGATCGGTTGTGGTGTAGTGGATTTGGATCGTGTGTCACTAAACAACCAGAGAGATGTTGAGTTTAGTGGGAGTTCATATATTAATTTGATTAAGTTGAACTAAAATTATCATAAACAAGTGTCCTAAAGATGTCTTTGCAAAATCCTTGTAGATCATGGCCGACTACAGTAGTATGTTTCTTGCTGAGGAGCTGCGTCTCGATGGGTCAAACTTTGCTGAGTGGTACATGCGTCTGAGAGAAGTCCTACACACCAATGGCGAGCTCTACGTGATAGATGAACCTTTAGAAAAACGCCCTGATGTTACTGCTGACTATGAAGGGTACATGGAGTGGTACGATCAAAAGACCACCTACTTGAAAGTCGAGTGGCTGATGTGCACCTTCATGGATTCTAACCTTGGTAGACAATTTGGAAACTTGAGCGCAATGGAGATTGTCGATGAGCTGAAAAGAAGGTTCATAGCACAAGTTAGAGTTGCAAGGTTTGAATGCTTGGATGATTTTCTTTCAACTAAGATGGAAGAAAACACTTGCTTGGAACAACACCTGAGGAAGATGCACCGGCTGTATTTTACTTTGGTGGATGTTTGGAACCATGAGATAACTGACGAGATGGCAATAGATGGGGTGTTGCGCTCGCTTCCCCCCAGCTATAAGAATTATGTCAGGGACTATGTCATGGGAAGGGATTCGATCACTTTCTGTGAGTTTATTTCCCGGCTGCGTCATGTTAAAGTGGAACCCATAGCAGGAGAAGTAGTCAATGCAGAAGGTATATTTTGATATACTAGTTATAAATGTTTAAATGTCCCATTTACACTTGTGGTGAGCTAAGTATTTGATACTTGTGCTGTTTTGTGAAAACAGGGCCCGCCGTTTGAGAAGTGCATGGAGGGACTGAGTGGATTTCGCGGAAGATGGCAATCAAGGAGTTGATGCTGGCGTCATTTCACTTCTACATTTATCGTTTTAAATTAGAGGATTTGAATGAGTTTTGTAATCGAATTAAGTGTGATCTTAAATTAGTGTGTCTCGGTTTGTGAGACGGTCATTCATGTTAAAGACAAGTGGTTGTTCTATTTTCATGAGTAATCCTTTTTGGAGATCACGTTTCGATTATGAGATTATTGTCCTTTGTTAGATTTAAACGATAATTAGTTAAACACTTATAAAATGAAACATGCTAAAAATGTCCAATACTTGATAATGATTTTGTTTTAATTGTGCTATAGTGTTGAGGGGCATTGGATGCGCATCATCAAGTAGTATGATTAAAAATGCCATTTTCTGAAAATGCCATGAAAAGCTGAAAATAAACACAAGTGTTGGTTGTATTTTTCAGTGAATAAGAGACATCATTATTTTATGTTCTTCATCGTGAATGAGTAAATAGGAGTATTTATTCATGTCATGATGAGACCATGGAAGTAGAGGATATTAAGTTAACAAGATAATTGAGTCTTTTCGATTTGATCAAAAGAGACAAAATATTTGAGTTATTGTTTAGTATGAAGACTTGTGACAAGTGTTATCACAAATTACAATATTTAGAGATTATTCAAAAGTGTTTTGATAAACCTAAAGTATTGTAGTCACATTATATTTGATATTATGTGGTCATAAAGAAGGGATTTGAATTTAAGGGTTTATTTGTATCATTTAGATTTATTTTGATAACACTCTGTTTTAAATAAAGGATCTATTTAATGATTTGCGTTTCGCATATGAGTTATGTGAAATAGTGGTTTCAATAATTATGAGATAATTAAAAGCCAAAGCAAATGGAGTTTTGTAGAATATTCATATGAGATTATGAATAGAGATTCCACAATGTGAGACTAAAAGGGACAAACCAATGTGTTTGGTTGTGTTGTGTATTTTAGTGGTTTTATCATGAAATGGTTTCATGGATAAAAGATTTGTTGGAATAAATTTAGAAAGCTTAAACCTTGCATGTTTATGTATCAAGTGGCACATATGTAAAGTGCTATGTTGGTTAAAACTTGACACATAAAAGATTTTAATGATGGTGATCATTGAATTTTGGTTTAGCTTGTCTAAAGAGCAGTGGGATTCAAGAATATGAAATTTGTCAAAGGGTTGCAAATAATATTCATGATTTACTTGTCATGTTTGAGAAACAAGACATACCTACAAAACTACAAAAGAAGAAATAGAAACTTTAAAATACGAAAGTGACTAAAAGTCATTCTATATTAAGTTTAAATCACAAAGTAATTGTTACTTGATTTTGTGAAAAGAATGTTTCACATATTTATTTTGCAAAGAGTTTGTGTGGAATAAATAAAACTTAGAGCTGGCAAGGTGCTGGCGTTTCGTATATGAGTTCTCGAATCTTAAGAGTTAAGAATTTTTGGAGGAGTCCAAAGTGTCGAGAAAGTGCATAAGAAACTGAGTGGGATCTAATTAAGATATGTGGTGACATATATTAAGTTAGAGCAGAAACTAATTTCCATAATCAAAATATGTGGTGACATATGTTTGAGTGGGAACTAGTTAATCATGGTCAAATATAAAGATAACATATTTCTGAGTGGGAGCCATAGTGGCTTCACAATTTAATATGTGTATGGTGTATATTTGAGTGGGAGTTTACAACATCGTGTTTGAATGAAATGGAGATTTCATAAATGTTGTAAATGTTGTCATGGACCAATGCATAACTTATGAAGTTAGTTTGAACGTCAAATATTCATGTAGATGAATGTATCTATGGAGGATAGATAAGTTTGATAAACATTAAGGTCAGGATGTTTTAACCTAAACAAGTTTTGAAGGAGTTCAAAATAGAAACAAGAGAAGAATGGTTCATCTCATTGTAACATATAGGTGAAACATTGAGTTGAGAACTCAGTACAAAATTGATGGTTGGAGGATATGTTGGAATTCACTATGAATTGTTCATAGGTCTCAACATATAAGAACCATGTGTTTGTATTTGATGATATGTGACCCAAGTTCTTAATTGTAAGAACATGTTAAATGAGGAGTCATTTTTCATGAAATTGAGATGAATTTAGAATGTGGTAGACTTGATTGAAGTCATAAAGCCAGACTAAATTGGAGATCTCTTAATATCGGAGTAGCACAGCGAAAGCATGATCGGAAATATCGAAGTGACAAGTTTCACTGTCGATTTGTTAAGTCTACAACATATAGGAGTATATGATTAATTCAAGGATTGAAATAAGATATAATATTTTGGTTTGAGAAAGTTGTTTCAAGATCGAGTGAGTTCCGGATGCATATGTTATGAGAAAGTCCATTTGACTGATCATACATCATATAGCATAAATGGATATGAATATCTCACTCTATAACCAAACATATTATATACATTATATGATAATGAGTTTTATCATGGGATGATAGGAAGTTTATCATGTGATGATAAAGTAATGTCAAATTAGGTGACAGTTACAAATTTTTGCAAAGGACATAAAGAGCTGTAAAGTACAGAGCACGGACAGAACCTCTTCCACAAGCAAACATGATCAGCACTGAGACTTCATGAGTGAGACTCCATGGGTGTTGGATCGAGGAAATGTAAACTAGATTATTGACTCTAGTGCAAGTGGGAGACTGTTGGGAATATGCCCTAGAGGCAATAATAAAATGGTTTATTAAGCATATTCACGTTTATGATAATAGTTTATTATCCATGCTATAATTGTATTAAATGGAAACATAATACATGTGTGGAATATAAACACCAGAGTCCCTAGTGAGCCTCTACAGGACTAGTTCGTTGATCAAGAGATAGTTAGAGTTTCCTAACTATGGACTTGTTATAGTCACTTGATAACGGAGTCATATCATTAGGAGTAATGGTGTGATGGACATGACCCAAACAATAAAGAGTTGCAATTAATCGTGTCACAAAAGTTTTGTTGTCAACACTTTTAATATGCCAAATATAGTTTCCTTAGACCATGAGATTATATCACTCCCGTTCACCGGAGGAATACTTTGTGGACATCAAACGTCACTTCGTAACTGGGTGATTATAAAGGTGGCTTTCAGGTATCTCCGATGGTGGGTTGTTGGGTGATATGAATCGAGAGTGGGATTTGTCCCTCCATGTGACGGAGAAGATATCTCCAGGCCTTCTCGGTAATATAGCATCAAAAGTCTGCAGACATGTGATTAGGTTGTAATCACGAGGATCCTATATTATGGACGAGTAAAGAGAACTTGCCGGTAACGAGATTAAACTAGACATGGGGATGTCAACGATTATATCTCGGGCAAGTAAAATATCGTGAGACAAAGGGAATCCTATATGAGATTAATTGAATCTCCGGCATCGTGGTTCAATCGAGAAAAGGTTTTCGTTGAGTGTATAGGAATTAATATGGGCATCCCGGTCCCGCTATTAATTATTGATATGATCATGTCTATGCATTCTCGAACCCGTAGGGTCACACACTTAACGTTCCGATGAAATTAGGTTTTGCGATGAATTAAATGATGAAATGAACGAATGGTGATTCGGAGTCTCGGATGGGATCCCGGACGTCACGAGGAGTTCCGGAGGAGTCCGGAGAATAAGATTCATATATGGAAAGTGGTTTCCGGAGGTTTCGGAAAAGTTCCGGAAATATTTGCAGGGTACCGGAAATGTTCCGGAAGGTTCTAGAAGTGTCTAGATGGACCCACATGGACCATAGGGGTGCAGCCACCACCTTGGTGTGCCGCACCACCTAGGCCCACATGGGCTCATGCGGCTAGGAAAGGGGGGAATCCCACTCCTAGTTGGACTAGGAGTTGGGCCCTCCACCCTTTAGGAAAGGGGCCCAAGGAGGAGTCCTAGATGGACTCCAACTTGGGGGGCAAGCAAGGGGCCGGCCGGCCCCTGCCCTAACCCTAGCCCGGCCACCTATATAAGGTGGGAGGGGAGGGGTGCGGCACACCCTTGTGCTGCCTCCCCAAGTACCCCAGCCGCACCACCTCCCTCCACCTAAACCCTAGCCGCGCCACCCCTCCCCGAAGGGCTGCCGCCGCCTCTCCTCCATCTAGAGCTGCCGCACCACCCCTCCCCGAAGGGCTGCTGCGCCACCTCCTCCTCTCCCTCTCCTCTCGCTTGGTTTGGCGAAGCCTCGCGCGTGGAGATCGTCATCATCACCGGCACTACCGTCGTGCTGCTGAGATCATCAAGGCCACGTCCTCTCGCTTGCGGGATCAAGGAGTTGACGTCTTCATCGAGCCGTACGTGTGGACACCGCGGAGGTGCTGCCCGTTGCTGCACTTCACCGGATTGGATCTCGAGGATAATACATCTCCTCGCGACTAGACGAGTCTAGTTGCGGGGATCGACTAGCCAACCCCTGCACCGACAAAACGCGTTTGTTGATCTTCAAGGGTAAGAGATTGGATCTCACCTTCGCTATCTTCATCTCGTAGATCTAGATCCTTGGGGTTTATTCCGCTTGCCGCGTAGGAATTTTTTTTGTTTTCTATGCTGCGACCCCATCACTTGGTGCTTGTCGTGCTTGTCATGACAAAGCCAAGTTCACCGAAAACGGTTTTCATATGCGTCTTCTATTGCGGTTTCGGTATTGGAGATTTTGCCGGTTCATCCGTGCGGAAGATTTACCTCTTCCATTTATTTGCAAAATCTCCATTACTTGTTTTCTATTTCCAAGGGTAGCATTTGTCGTCCTCTTTCCAACAAAATTGGTTTCACTTCATTCGGACTTCATTTGCAAAAGATATAGTTTTTACTGTAACATCCCAAAACTTTGGAATGTTTTAAAAATCACAAAAAAATTAAAACTTTTAAAATTTGATAATTGGGAGTCTCCAAAAATCAAGAAAACCAGTTTTAGAAAGTCTTCAAAAGTATATTATTTTAAATTTTCCCTTATCTTTCAATTTTGAAGCTTCAAAGTTTTGGAAATAAATTATTTATTTGGATTTCAATATATCCTAAAAACCATTTTGTAAAGTTTTCCAATATATTATATAGCCCAAATTAAAATGGGCATTTGTATCTAAAGTG